>NQII01000272.1:862337-884702 GCA_002778355.1 Clitarchus hookeri | reverse complement strand
AGACTGTTTAACGAGCATACCAAGTAACTCACGCCTGGTAAAGTCGGTAACGACGGAAACAAAGTTGTTACGTGTCATTAGAAGTGTTAGGTAAACATCTGTAAATACTGATTTATTTGGCTTTCTGTTTTTTTTTTAATACTTTTAAGTGTATGAAGTAGCCAATTTTTCAAAATATTCACTTTTATAGTAATTTCACAGTTTCAATGGATTGGTGCATGAATAAAGTAATCAGGCCCATGGAAATGTTAACACTACATATAGTGGAAGAATACACGGTTGCCATATAAGTGCATCTTAAACGTTGCTTTAAAAAGTGCTCAGTGTACCGTGAACAGTCTATAACTGTGAAGTGAAAGTTTCAGACGTAAGGTTCACGTCTTGCGAAGCCTGACCAAGTGTACATTGAGATCGTTACGTGGTACAATTTTGCTTCGAGAGAAACATTTTTCTGAATCACTGCAACAAAATGTACACGGTTTTTATCAGCAGACGCGTGAAGTCAGATTTTTGCTATTTTATTGAAAGTGCCTAGTCAGTGCCGCAGTACGTTTTGTTGGTTACATAAGCTCAGTTTCATTTTGTGCTTCACAATCAGTTTACCTTACACCTTACAACCATAAATTTGTTTAGATATGTTCCAACAAATATTTTGTTATTGTTTTCGAACCATGCTAGCGTAATGAAATTTTGCATGGAGAAATCCAAAATTTTTCGTGTGTGTTCCATATAAACGAGAATCTGCATGTTCTACTTAAGGCAGTGTGAGAAATAATGTCACCTGACCGGTGCTATAAACTGGTGCACTACCTGTGTAAAGGTTGTTCATGACAAAGTCAGCACTTTTGAAATCAACCTTTGGAAAATGTCACTGCCCCTACCTGCATGTATTTTCACGGGCACACTGGCTGGCATGCGTCCTCTAAAGTTGGTTACGATGAAGAGAAATTAATTCATATATTGACGCTCAATTAAAAGTGTTAGGAAAACTTTTGAGAATACTGAGATCAATTTTTTTACTTTCTATTTTTTTAATGAATATAAGTATATGAATTAGCAAAATTGTAAACTATTTACTTTTATAATAACTGCACAGTTTTAATTGAGCGACGCAAGAATATTGCAGTCAGGCCCATGGAAATGTTAATTTTACAAATGGCGGAAGTATACGGAATGCAGATTCAAGTAGATCTTTAACAGTGCTTTCAAAAGTGCTCACTTTACGGTTAACAGCCTTTACCTTATTGAAGGGAAGACCCGCCCTTCCGGGGAAACGGTTGAGCGCGTCAATGTTGGTTATGGCGGGGGGAGGGGGTGGCGAAAAGGTAAAACACACAAACAGGATGTTGTGGATACGCCTTGAGGGAAACCACTCACTTACTCGGCTAGTTGTAGCCTTACAACGGATACGACAATCCATATATAAAAAAAAAGTTACTCGACCTGTAATTTAGCGAGTAGAGTTCTGTATTATATGTTCAATTTCTCTGTATTAGAAATATTTTCATGCAATAAGATTAAAAAATATATATATATAAGGTGCATAAGTGCACCAATATATGATGACCAGTTTTTACACGAGTTCACATTTTTTGCATAGTTACACAAAATGTTTAAATAGATTAATCATAGCAATCAGTATAATAACTATACTTGTATATAAAAGTTCAATAAAATCAATCAAAAATTTCGTAAAATCAAGTAGACAAGTATTACAAAACCCAAAAAGACATGCCATTATTATATAATGAATTTTTTTTGTGTGCTGGTACATTGTTTACGAGAGTTACTGTGGGAGGCACCATACAAGCATGAAAAAAATGATAGCGTTTGTCAACCAATTTCCGCGTCTCGTAACACATATCATTTGTATTAAACTACAGTGTTAAAGCAATAAATATGAGCTTAAATCGAAATCTGTTCAGCAAGAGATGAGTTAAATTTGGGAAGTAGGAAACTAATAGTGACTATAATCCCTTCTTTCCTGGAAATAAGGCTAAATAAAATAATCCCTATCCCCGGTGTGGCCTACGATCCAACCAAGTTTCTCTAAGTGTGAATATAGTGTTATACCCGTATATCAACAACTGTATGCACAATTTAAGAATTTGAATTATTACAAAGATTAAATTATTAGTTCTGAATTTTGGCCAGTTGCAGAATTCTTGACTGTTCCGAGTTCACTCGACCGAAAATAAACCCTATAACTTTGGGATGAAAACATACTAGTATATCTGGAATTCGTATGTTCTTTGATGATACTTAAAATGGGGTAACTGATTAATCGAAAAATTACGTGAGACATACGCCATTGCTGAGTTATTTCGCCAAGGAGAACACAGAGGAAAACATTAAAATCACACGAGAACTAGGCGCAAGACTATAGGTTGTCAACAGATATTAAAACATAGAAATTTGCCAAAAAGAATTCAGTCAAGGTTTCTACGAAACTAAACGAAACCAAACAGGACTAGTAACAAACTAACGAGCAGCAAAGACAATACTATATATATATATATAGAAATACACGCACAAAACGCTAGACGGCCAAACGATGACAACGCAGACGAACACCGTGACGAAGAAACGTATGTAATCTCAAAACTTGATGACACGAACAAGACATCACAGAAGAACATAACACCGTTTTTTTTATAATGGCGATCCAGTATCTACGTTTCGGGATTTGGCAAACTTNACGAAACTAAACGAAACCAAACAGGACTAGTAACAAACTAACGAGCAGCAAAGACAATACTATATATATATATATATATATATAGAAATACACGCACAAAACGCTAGACGGCCAAACGATGACAACGCAGACGAACACCGTGACGAAGAAACGTATGTAATCTCAAAACTTGATGACACGAACAACACATCACAGAAGAACATAACACCGTTTTTTTTATAATGGCGATCCAGTATCTACGTTTCGGGATTTGGCAAACTTCNACATCACAGAAGAACATAACACCGTTTTTTTTATAATGGCGATCCAGTATCTACGTTTCGGGATTTGGCAAACTTCATATAAGGGCTATACGTGCAATGTTTCTGAATGAAGGAACAGCTTTGCAACTTCAGAAACCAGTTATATTTTTACTGATGAAAATTAACTTACTTAAACATAGCGTTACCATCTACAATTAGGGTCCAGTTAGATCTGCTTTTATGAAAACACTACCTTTCAGTGAACAGGAACTGTTCATCGTATGTAGTATATTTTTTCGAGTTATAAGAAAACATTTGTATGTTTGGTGTGATACAATTTGTGATACTTTCTGAGTTCTTTTCTATTTATGGATTTGATTCAATTACACCCCTGCAAATTCCCAGATAATAAATGTCTGTAGTGTCAGTGACATTGTTGTGTGTTGTGTCATTTGCAATTTCCATGAGCGGACTAGCAAATTTAAGGTCTCCAGACATTTCTTGGTAATTTTCCAATACAATGTTTTTGAATTTGGTTGTGGTTAGACAACTTATTCATAAGTATTTTGGTTGACAAAACCGCACATGACTTAAGAAAGCCCACATGTACACAACAGATCATAATAACTCTGTTTGGCTTTGATATCGCCGATAAAAAACTAGACTATTTAGTCGGGTGCTAAGGTATTTCAAATTGGTTGGACATTTTGAATAAATTTTGGCTTGATACGTATTTGTAATGTCAAATGTGATACGCAATAATTGTGGTGGGTGAATTTCACGTGGTTTATCGAAAATACGTCTAACCTCGAAAAATTTTGTAATTCACAAAACAAACAAATTGTTAAGAATAAAACAGTGGTTATCCCCAACTTCACAGCATTTTTATAGTTTTTAATAGAATTTATAAATTTTTTTTATAAAATTGTTATTAAATACTTTAAAAAACCAATGTGGAAAATCAGTGCCTATAAGTATTATAATTTAACTTTTACATGTGAATAAAGTTGCATAGAGTAATAAAACAAATATGGATGGTGTATATGCAATTTCATTGTCAGAATAGCTTTGAAAAGGGGAGGGGGATTAAAACTTTTCCTTGGTTCAGTTTCGAAACAAGAAAAAGTTAACTATCCGATCACTATATATTTTTTTTAATTATTTTATGTTGACAAACAAGGTTCTTCTTTAAAATCTTCATATAATGGTGTATGCTATCCTCATGTATGGTTTCAGACATTACGTGAGTTCCTAATAAGAAAACAACAGTAATACATTTTTCTGTCTCCTAGAATTTTTGTTTCGGGTGCTTCCAGCATTTCGCTCAGGGGAAAACTGGTACTGTAGCATAATGCTTAAAATTATCGCTTAAAAAGGGAATTTGTTTTATGTAGAGGTACTTCGTTCATACGGTTGTGCTGGAATATGTCGGTTCTTTGTAGCCGCATTTATATTTATTTGAACAGACATAAAATTAATGTGGATCTGTAAATATTCGTATAAATAAATTTCTGCTTGCAACTGCAACGTAAATCATAGAAAAATATTTTCTATTTGTTATATAATTCTTAACTAATCCAGAAAAANTCTGCTTGCAACTGCAACGTAAATCATAGAAAAATATTTTCTATTTGTTATATAATTCTTAACTAATCCAGAAAAATTTTTTTGTGAAACCTGCTATGGAGATTTATTTATGTGTACTCTTCGAAAAAAAAAAAACAAAGGAATTTAACTGTAAGTTGTGTGATACACTTGCAAATTAATGTAATTATTATGGTGCCACNTCTGCTTGCAACTGCAACGTAAATCATAGAAAAATATTTTCTATTTGTTATATAATTCTTAACTAATCCAGAAAAAATTTTTTGTGAAACCTGCTATGGAGATTTATTTATGCGTACTCTTCGAAAAAAAAAAACAAAGGAATTTAACTGTAAGTTGTGTGATACACTTGCAAATTAATGTAATTATTATGGTGCCACTTATGAATCACCATAACACAATAAAATTGCCATAAAAAGTGGCGAGCACCTAAACTGAGAAATTCGACAAAGTTGAAATTGAAGTAAATTAAGTTATACCTGCTTTTCATTAATTTCATGGCTTAACAGGGATTACATCATTTACCATTCACTGCTAGATTGGTGCTCATTAGAGTTTTCTCCTACTCGCCAGTGGCAAAACAATGAAATGTAGCTGCTTTGAGGCAGTTTGTGTTCAGCTGTTGAACCCAGGTGACGGGCAGTAATGCATATGCTCATCATGGCCAACATCTGAGTCTGAGTTTTGCTAAATCAATTTTTTGTCACATTCCTCAACCAAACAACATATGTGTAACTGGTAGATTTGATCCCAGTACCAGTATGTTCACAGCATCATTGTTCCTTTAAACACTTGCAGTCAATTAGTTTATTATGGGTTTCAATATTGATTATTATGTGATTTTCTTCTGATATTTTTTTGTGGCACATTCTGTGCTGGCATTAACGCAATTGACTGTTCTGCTGCAGGATGGTGCAAACCTCCAAGACAGGTTCACAAAGAAGACAGAAGCAAGCAGTAGAAATGACCAGCTGCACATTCTCTCTGTGGGACAGCCATCGATCCGATATTTTGTAGTTTCTGGTGGCACAATCATGTCATTGGGAAGAAAAGCAAACCCCTTGTGTGTGTTTGAACAGCCAGAACATAAATATATTTGCACAGCTGTTGTATTAGTAAGCGGTGTAGCCAAGTTTGGAAATAACTTAATTAGTTAATTACGGATTTTCTTACTTGTTTCGTGTAATAAAGTATCTGAAGTATCTGAAATAAATACTAGACAACTGCGTCATTTTTTCTTTGTGAAATAACTAAATTACCCCATTTTACACACTTCTTGAGAAAATAATGTTGCAAAATGCAGAAATTTTAAAAGTTTCAAATTATCACTCTATCAGTATCAAATACAGCCAAAAAAACTAGTAAGAAATTAATGGAAGTTTGAAAATGGGGTGGCATATTTTTGCATATGTACTGGCATTACCTTTGTAGTTTAAACAAGTTTCAACTGCTTGTGCGGGTGATTTCCAGTTTATTCAGACACACAAGTGTGTGCATTAATTTTCAGGATGAAAACAGTAGTCTGCATGTAAGCAATATTTAAAACAAGTGTGGCTCAAATATTTAGTCTGATTTTCAGTTCATAGTGACTGATTTGAGTATTACTTGTTTAATTTCCAAATTGCAAAATATTGCTTGCTAAATTACTTTTTATGAATACATAGTTTCAAAACAAGTTGTGATTATTTGCTAAGTATTCATTTTCAAAATAATTTTTTTATAGAATTTGAACTAGTTTTGAAGTCTGGGATGTTTGTGCACTCGAGCAATAATTTGTTGTATTTGTAGCCATACAGTTATGTATCCTTACACAAACTGAAAATGGCATATTTCAGAAGTATACAGAATCGTGATTCTTTGATGACTCTCAATGCATGACTTGTACATAAGTTGTACTTTAAGAAACATCTGTGTTGCTGGTATAGATAGTTACATAACTAATCAGTCATATTAGTCTCCATGAGATTGCGTGATAGAGAATACACCACATTATTATGGTGATTGCAATTGATTCACAAACATCCGTCTACCAAGCCACAAGTACTAGGTTGTACATAAATTGAAAAGTTTACAAAAATTATTCTCCCTTCACTACTTTTTGTGTATTTTTATGATAACTGAATGAACTGAGAATGTCATTCATTTATCAATGCAGCCAATTGTATCAATTTGGTCATTTTTACCATGTTCATACAAAGGTATGAAAGTCTTCCTGAATATTTCAGTTTAACGGTTTTCAAGGAACTTGACCGGTAAAAAAAANTTTCAAGGAACTCGGAACGGGGTGACGGGGGATGTAGTCTTTAAACTGAACAAGTTCTTTATTTTAATGATGAAAAGTTTATAACTTTTGCTAGAACCAGAAAATTTTCATCATAAAAGTGAAAGTTGTTAAACTGAGAGATTACTGTACTTTTAGAGAAACTAACGGTGAATGAATGAATGGCTGAAATATTCATTAAGAATTACGAGGCAATTTCCACTCTACAAAGAGTAGCACCGAAATATCAGTGAAGTTATAATATGCCTCGTGAAATACAAAAAAAAATCTGACCTTTTGGTGTAAATGCTGGCTAAAACCTCAGTGTAAGTGGTGCTCTGACTGAAAGTTCTGATTTCTGGGTACCACTGGATATAAAATGGATTTATATTAATTAAATTATTACAGTTGCTGATGTACCACTATCGTTGCTGAAAAATTTTCTTCACTAATCTAAGTGTATGAAGACTCATTTTCTAGTATCGCTGCTGATTAATTAGAGAGAAATAGGGCTGAAATTCCAGTGAAATTGTTGCATTGATCAAAAATAAATTATCACTGATTCTCCTGTTTGACTACTGACAAATTAAAACCCATGAAAAAATTTTATGTGGCGTGGACACATTCATCAATAATAAACTGACTGATTTCCCAGTGTCACCAATGATANCCATGAAAAAATTTTATGTGGCGTGGACACATTCATCAATAATAAACTGACTGATTTCCCAGTGTCACCAATGATAAATTTGACAAATACGACTGAAATGACAGTAAGATTGCTGCACTGACCAAAAGTAAATGATCACCAACTTCCCCGTATTGTCACTAATAAATTAGACAAATGTGACCAAATATCCAGTGAAATTGTTGCACTGATCCAAAAAAATATATTACTGATTTCGAATCTTAAGACAGAAAAATTAAACACACGTCACCAAAATTTCAGTGAAATGGTTGCACTGAACAAAATAAAACATATGACTGATTTTCCAGTACAACCACTGATAAATTTGACAAATATCACTGATACTTCAGTGAATCTCTTGCAATGATCATTGGTAAATAATAATTAATTTTTTGGCATGACTACTGAAAAATTAAGCAAATATCACTAAAACTTCAGTGAAAATATTCCACTTATTTACCAGCGATGTGTTCCGGTAGCATCAGTTGTTATTTTTCACCAATTCATTTAGTTACAGCTGAGTTTTTCCCAATTTTGCGTTTCTGACCAATTCAGTTACTCAGATTCCACTGAAAATAGTTTGTTTTTTTTTCCACCGATTCGGATTTAGAGTGTATGATGGTGTTTCGCTACTATATATAAATATTCTGTCTACAGCAACGCCCCGTTGTATTTAAATGTAATATTTTTGTGAACTTAAGTTATAAATATTTATAACTACTGCTGGTACAAGGGATTTATTGAGTCTTAATGCGGAAACTTTGTATCTATATAACTCGGCATGGAGCAAAATATTTCTTTTGCTCGTCCAAGCGTAATTTCGCGAATGCGCACTTGGGGTTACAAAGCCAGTGCTCCGCAGGTACGCCGAAGGAATTAGCGTTCAAACCGCTGAATAGTCTGTTCACCACTTCTCATGTTTCATTCATAAATGATAGCATTACATTCCCCCCTTCCCTTTCCGGTTTTCGCGCTCCGTGCAGACAGATTGCGCCCTGGGCCTCTCCTGGATACACTCTTAAGGCGCGGGAAGCAATTAGAATTGGTAATGGCGTGCGTGATGTATCTTTCATTAGCCAATTCCTCCTCGACCCGTGCCTCGCTCGTTTCTCTGTGGGGGATTCACTGGCGGGGGCAAAAAAAAAAAATATATTCCCCCCAGGGTCCTACCGTAGAATAATATTTCATGTCATCGCTGGGGAAAATGGCACCACTGACAAGCGAAGAGAAGCTGCGAAGAACAAGCCTGAACTAACGGCAGGCTGCGAATCCATTCTTCTGTCCATGAATTTTGCTTCCTAATGTTACCTAATTTTATGGTGCCTCATAAACCAAATAAAAAAGCAGGCCTATTGCGTTATTTATTTCATGATTTTCTAAAGAACACGGTCGCTTTAATCAAAAATGAAAAAAAAAAAAAAAAAAACTACAATTTTTTCAAAACTTTTTAAGTAAAAAAAAATTAAGCTGACACCACCAGAAGTTCATTTTCACTTCATATATAGCAGTTCTCATGTATATAGCTAGACATTTTTTTTCATCAGTATTCTTTACCAAAACCTCATTAGTGAACGTTCTACCCTAGATGAAATTGTTGAGGTTTAATGAATAAAGGCGTTTTAATAAACGAAATGTTTTATTATACTTTAACAGCAAAACTGATACAACAATGTTGACCGTTATATATTTATCAACTAGAAAAAACAAAACACTACACACTGTTGCCAACAACTAAAAACTAAAGTTACCAAATAATAATTATTACATTGCCATATTTTAACAGAAATGATCTCGTTTTTAAACGGCACGTGTATAATTTACAAGATGCACAGGGCATTATCTAAAGTTACTTCGCTCAGAAAGTGAAAACGTGAAATGTTGTACATCTTGACATTTAAAAAGAAAACTATTCAGACGCGTTTGAATACTGCACATTTTTGTGTTCCGTCAAATATTTTGACACTATTGATACGGAAGGGCGAATGTGTCATGCACTAAAATTTTCGCTATAAAATATGAATTATAAAAATTAAAATTTAGTGTTGGCACCTATTAACTAGCATAAAAAAATATTTTTCGCCAGTCAAGTGCAGTATAATCAAAACGTAGTGGTATTCCTTTACAAACTTTTAATTCCTCTTTGCTATTCATTCTATTTTTTAAATTTTTTCCTATTAAATTTAATTTCTTAATTTATTTATAATGTTTTACAAATACACTTAAACATTATTTACAGTAACAAACTACATATCTCCCCTATTAACGCTTATTTCCATTGGTGAACGTAATATTTGATGCTAATCTCTATTATAATTAATTTCCTTATCGCTGTCTTTATACTAGATACAGTCACTTGATCCTCACTTATTATTTACGTATACACGATCAAAATGCTTGCCAATGACGCATCAAGTCTCACTTTCCCACAGTCCAGTCAGTCAATGTCACTCGCTACTCTAAAGATGAACGTAGACTTGACATGCTGGTAGCAGTCTCCACTCATCGCTCCGATGGCGCCACTCATCTCGCGCTGATTGCCGTACGAGACTCCAGACACAGAGGCACGTCGCAGCTTATATAGCCCAGTGGGCCTGGCCCAGAAGGTTCTTCGCACCACGAGTCACGCTGAAGGGGTGGTTGGGCGATGAGCAAGACATTCGCCCAGCGACTATCTCAAGACATTCAGTCATCCAAGGAAAGGAGCTGCAAGAGTCCTGATAGCTTTATCGCGGCAAGTGTCAAGTGTTACGTGGCGGTTCGTTTGTAACTGCGCATTATTCTCAAATTAATGGTGATGCCTTTAAAACAATGCGCTTCACAAGTCCAAGGGGCAAGGGAAAATAACAATATCAATATGGCAAACATGGGCCCTCCACATCAGTTCTGAGATTCTTTAAAACGTAAAATGCGACCTTCTCATTTATCGTCGGGTTTTATATAAGACCACGATAAAATCTGAGCTGGTTCATCAATATCGAAATAATAAACTTTTACATACACAAATAACGCGACAACCCAATTCAAAGGCAAGACTCTGCCTGTAGTCGGGTTAGAGTCGTGTAATTTTGAAATGTGTTCTTAGTTTCTCATTTCTTCCTAATGGGAGTTACTCTGTCACATGGAACAAGGAACTAATAACAAGCATCCAACCCGTTAATCCCTCGATACTGTGAAATTGGTATATTCTTGTTAAGCCGATTCGTACTCACACGTTCGCAGGGACGTCGACCAGACCAAGCGAGCTGAGTGTATTTCAGCGGTCGCGATTAGCACATCCCCCCCCCCCATTTCTGCGGTATCTGAGTACCCGAAATCCCGAGATTGGTTTGGTTTGCCCATTACCTGCCAAGAAATCAGTTTTCGTTCATTCTAAAATTAGATGCGCTCCTGTGAGAGTGTTAGGAGTTAGAATTATATTATTTCCTTTATCTTTCAACAGTTTTAAATCATGTTTTGGAAATACGGTCTTTGTTACGTACGTAGTGAAAATACTTAATTTTGGTACAGGGGGGCAATTTATGATATGGTAGCTAAAGAATATTACTTCTGCGACTTTTTAAATGGTTGATATTTAAATTATGAGCAAAATGGTTAGTAAAATATTCAATTTAATTCGTGTTGCCGTTATACAGACGGTCAGTGAATTCTTGAGGTGCCCAAATCCATAAATCTGCTAGTAACATTGACAAATTATATTTCAAATAAAGTGCTTCAAACAGATGAGAAAGACCGCGTTATATAATCCGTTTATTAATGCTATTTATTACCTTGTTACCTTCACCAATACAAAGCGTAACACAAAATATGAGGGAAACGATGCACAGGAGTGGAGCGGAGAGTTTCAGGGTCTTGGGAGCCGACGAGGGCGAAGCAAACCATGGTGCAGCTCCAGAATGCAAGGGCGAGGGAAACGGGATACCCCCGAGAAAACCCACAGATCAGCGGCATCGTCCGTCACGCCCGTTCCTACGTGCAAACATCCAGGTGTGACCCCGCCGGGAATCGAACCCGATTCGCCTAGGTAGGAGGAGAGTGCTCTAGCCCCTACACCAACGCGGCCCCTTAAAGAGTATACAGAACCCATATTAACTAGGCGGGTGTGGCATTATCTAGGCAGAGTGTCTCACAATCAGAAATTATGAAAGTTAATAAGAGTGTTAAAATATATATTCTACATACCTATGGCGGTGACATTGAATGTCACTTTGGTTAGAATGTTTCCAGATGATACTGGAAAGTGAGTAGGCCCTATCGCTTTGCCGTAGTCTGAACTACAAAATAATAAGTATTACTGGTTATTGCCTCCACAACATTGGGAGGTAGTGAATATTTCTTAATGTCTAACGAAGCGAGTCTCTAACAGCAGTACTTCACTTATGATTAACTATGTGATGCTGGGACTGGATACCACGATGCTTGCGCGGGGAGGCTCCAGTTTCAGTTTTCCAGGGCGTGAGATATTTATACGCTCTGTTACTCCTGCCTGAAGTCCCTACGGTGCGAGCTTCTGAAAGACGTAACATCGGTCGCAAGGAAACCGCGTGTTTCATGTCCGAAGACGTTTAAGTCTCCACGTCTCGGCAAGCGGCAGGTGACTCAAGCAGGGACTAAAGTCGTATTTCGAGAGTTCTAACTATAGTGACAGCCATTCGAGTTCCACGAGAAGAAACGAGAGGAAAGAGAGAAAAAAAAAGAGGGAGTTTGTGAAGCAATAAACTGGAAGGAGCGAAGTGTGACCCGAATATGAAAAAAAAAAAAAAATAAATAAATAAAGAGGTTGAAGTTTTACCACGGACAGAAAGTCAGAGTTGTGTGTAGTCTAAAACAATTTTTACACATTTTTGGTTTTAGAAGTTTTCATTGCCAAATAAGGGTTTTTTTTTTTCGTGCATCCCGATAAACAATGAAAGGCGATCCCTTAAACCACATTAATAATCTTGGCTTAAAAACTTACTAAGCGCGAAACTAGCGTTACATGGGACACTTGAGGAGCGTATAGGAGTTCGTGAGGGTTGGGGGTCTGAATAAAAGATAAATAACTGTATTCAAAAAATTTTTTATTCTCAATGCTACAAACAGTCAAACATCTGTTATTTACCAGTCTAAGCGTCCTATTAAGTCTTATTATTCTTATTGAGCGCACTATTTAATTGCTATGTCCATTTAAATTAAAGTCTTTAACACAGTCTTTACTCTTGCTAATGCCCATTAAATTGCTCCAATTATTTCCACGTGTTTATTTAAAACTGTATATTTCCATCGTCCCGAATTTATTTTCACTCACACATTCAGTCCACAGTCCCGCAGATCAGACCCGCTCTGCACTCCAGACAGGCTCGCCGACGCATTCTCACCTGTGTGTTTCCTCGCGGGTCTCCCGTTTTCGCACGCTCTTTCATTCTGTCCTCGCTCCAATCTCGATTCGTGTCGGCAACACGGCGACACATGCGGGGTCGACCTCCAAAAATCCTCACTCGGTGAGTGTTACCCCGCCATCGCATGTACCTCTCCGGCCATCGTTTTGCATTTTTCTACTTATTTTCCTCGTGAACACACAACTATATCTCCCTCATAATATTTACAATATCAAAACGTGAGCATACGTATTAGTTTTCTTAAACTGGTACCCTCTAAAAATTTTTTTGTACTTTTACAAGAAAAATCCTTGAAAACCCAGTTGCCAAGGAAATCCTTTGTAAAACTACAAAGAGTTTTCTTGTGAAATATGCAAAAAATTTATTTTTAATATTACAAATGGTAGCCTTGTATATCAACTGACATTATTGAGAAGTTTGCAATGAAATAATTGTTTGTTCTTCTTAAAAATAAATGTAATTAATTAATAACAAAGAATAACTAAAATAAATTCCAAAATACAATTTACGAAAAAAAAAAAAAATTACGCTTTGCCAGCACGGGGAGTAGAACCAACGCCTATTGTATTAAAAGCCGGAATCCTTAATCACAAAACCAACTAAACTTACTAGCGGTTAACTAATTTTAACAGCAAATATAAGTACACGTATCTACAAAATATAAATGAAGTTATTTGGTTAAGAAGAATAGGTACAATTATTTCATTTTAAGAGTTATGTTGTTGAGTTATGAGATTTGGACGGTTCATAACAACGGTTTATTGAGAGCCGATTTAAGAGNATTTTAAGAGTTATGTTGTTGAGTTATGAGATTTGGACGGTTCATAACAACGGTTTATTGAGAGCCGATTTAAGAGTTCTGTGTAGCTAGGAAACATTAACATTTATTGAATAATACGGCACGTTTTATTGAAATTGTCGTTATATTATGATTATTTGAGATGTTTTAAATGTTTTACGTTATTCAAACATGCAATATAGTTATTTTTGCACGCAGCAACACTTTACATCACCCATAGTTTTTGCACAAACAGCTATATAAGATTTAACGTTGTTGAGTGTCCGCCATTTTGCTGAAACTCTTGGAAACGGGTCAGTATAGTACCAACATNTATATAAGATTTAACGTTGTTGAGTGTCCGCCATTTTGCTGAAACTCTTGGAAACGGGTCAGTATAGTACCAACATTTCTTGAGGTGTATTGGAAACACTACCCTTGTAGTTTTACAATCGAGTAGTTTTTCAAGTGAAACCTTAGTACTGTTACAAGCATTTGTAAAATTACAAAGAATTTCTCAGTAAAAATTACAATTTTCTTTACAGTGTATCTTAAACATCCTAGCGCTCTACTGCAAAGCTTTCGAGAGCTGAAGTGGTAACCGTCTACAATTAACACAGTGTTTATTGAACCCAAGTGGAAATTACAAAAATAATACCCGTGGTCAAAATCAAAATAACGTCGCCGAAACTAGACAGTTTACATAAATTACATGCATTTTTCTACATAAATTCCGTATTTACAACTTCTCGTTATAACGTGGTAGGGGAGTGGATAATGTGCTGGACTGTCGAAGTTTTTTTTTCAGAGTTCAAATCCGGTAACAGGAATTTTTTTNATTTTAAGAGTTATGTTGTTGAGTTATGAGATTTGGACGGTTCATAACAACGGTTTATTGAGAGCCGATTTAAGAGAACTGTGTAGCTAGGAAACATTAACAGTTATTGAATAATACGGCACGTTTTATTGAAATTGTCGTTATATTATGATTATTTGAGATGTTTGAGATGTTTTACGTTATTCAAACTTGCAATATATTTCTTTTTCCACAAACAGGNAATCGAGTAGTTTTTCAAGTGAAACCTTAGTACTGTTACAAGCATTTGTAAAATTACAAAGAATTTCTCAGTAAAAATTACAATTTTCTTTACAGTGTATCTTAAACATCCTAGCGCTCTACTGCAAAGCTTTCGAGAGCTGAAGTGGTAACCGTCTACAATTAACACAGTGTTTATTGAACCCAAGTGGAAATTACAAAAATAATACCCGTGGTCAAAATCAAAATAACGTCGCCGAAACTAGACAGTTTACATAAATTACATGCATTTTTCTACATAAATTCCGTATTTACAACTTCTCGTTATAACGTGGTAGGGGAGTGGATAATGTGCTGGACTGTCGAAGTTTTTTTTTCAGAGTTCAAATCCGGTAACAGGAATTTTTTTAAATATTTTATAGTCATTTTTATGCACAGTGAATCATACCCATACCGAAAGTAAAACTTTTTTTGTAAGCCCTTTTTATAAATAGCAGATTAAAAAAAAATATCTTGCAAGTTTGTGGACACGTTCCGTGAATTCACGTAGATTTATGTGAAATTTACGGAGAGAACGTTATTGAAAAAAAAACCGAATAGAACGTAATTTAACGCAGATGTCTGGATGATTTGTTACCAGTATTTTCCGTAATTTTACGGGCATTTTTTCTAACGGTGATACGATATCACGGACCCAGGCTAATCTTAGTTCACGCACATCTGATCATAAACTACTCGTTGATCTGGGAGTCACGGCCTTAAACGACTATGCTAGTGCAATACTACCACCCTTCCAAAAATACACTTAATTTAAGGATATCTGTAAAAAAAAAAATTATACTATGGCATAAACATTTTACATTAAACNTAAACATTTTAAATTAAACACGCCTGTTACAATAGTAGTCTGACAATAAAATCAACACATGAACACAATATGTTTAAAACTTAAGTTCGAAATATCACAACTTTAGTATTGCAATGAAACTAATTTGCGACGGTAGACGTGCGGTTTAATTTGATGGCTCTTTCATAACCAGTCTCTTGCCTTTACTATGGAGCCGATTGCGGCGCGCAATATGTGGGAATATGTAAATTATGTCAAGTTTGAACGTCATCTGGCAATTTTGACCACGAAACAACAAAGACAATCCAATACGTTTTACTTTCTTTTCAACTCGTCATTCTGTTGGTTTGATTGACTGCAAAGTGTTCNAAACAAAGACAATCCAATACGTTTTACTTTCTTTTCAACTCGTCATTCTGTTGGTTTGATTGACTGCAAAGTGTTCTTTTATTTGAATGTCAAGTTAAACAATGAAACGTATTTTGAAAACTTCCCTTATCCCAATTAGCCTATACTTATACTACTTTCCAATGGTATCATTAATTTATCATAAATACTTCATACCACAGTGACGAAAATTATACAGGAAAACAGGTCTAAAACCGAACACAGTCGGACACAGTTATCTTTCTCGCTTCAGCATGTTTCCATTTTAGGCATGTGATGTGGCAGTCAAACACAAAAGTTATAAAATGTAAATAATTCTTTGAATATGAAATCGTTTAATTTGTCCTGCAGCACGTTTAAAACATTCCTTAAGAGTTATGTATATAAATCTCTCTTTATTTTCTCTGTTTTCCCGCACTCAGGTATAGACAGTTCCGTTGATTTGGAGGCACTTTATCTTGTTCGTGATCTTCATTCACGTCCACCTTCTCGCTAAGTGGAAGAGTTTCGTGCATCGGTATTTCGCTTGCGAAGAAAACTGACACTGTAACACAGTAAATAACAATGCATATAAATATGAGTGGAGCAAAAGTTACGGTAGGCCTATTGTCGTTCAAGTTCACCGCTGTCTTTTAAGTTTGTCGTTGCTACGTACAAAAAATAAGCGACACGAGTTGCGTACTCGAATTTACTGTGTCTTCTCTTTGGACTGGTTGTCCCTTCGTTAACATTTTTATTCCAACCGAGGCCATTCTTTTAACGAAATAACCCAACACATATTAATAACAAGAGGTTNCTTCGTTAACATTTTTATTCCAACCGAGGCCATTCTTTTAACGAAATAACCCAACACATATTAATAACAAGAGGTTCAATACTGCAGTTCTTTCCCCGCAGTTATAGCAGGGTTAAACACAGTCGCGGCAAAATATTAAAGTTTATTATGTGTAATGTGCTATGCCATGTATAACAAATATGTTAAACAATGTAAAGTAAGAACTATCGTCAACATAGACATTGTTAAAAATTCATTAAAGCTGACCTAGATATGGTTAAAGGCCTAAATTGTGGACATTCTTACGAAATGGTTATTGAAATATGACTAGATTCTTTGAAGAGCTGAAAACAGTAAAGAAGTTAAAACGTAGTCACGTGGCAGTGTTTAAGTTTACATGTAGCGGAAGGATACGTAATGGGTAACCGAAAGCAGGACTTTGGCATGGCCTTGAGAATTGTGTGAAGTAACCGCGAATGGCCTATAATTGGCCGGCGATAGCAGCGCCGGCCTTTAGATGCGAGCATTAGCATCGCTAGCGGCCGGCCGACGGGAAGAATGGCCCGCGATTCTTGGCACAGATTGACCGCCCGTCCTTGGGACAAGCTGCAAAGTAAATAAAAGCATAAATCGCTCCGCTAAAGTGGGAGGGGGGGGGACAGGTTCCATTCCCGAGATTACGCTGCATCATCTCAACTCGCATTCAAGCACGTCGATTGGCTATTTTTACCCGCCGAATGGCATCGTTTACATTTTTTTTCCCCTGACGTCCGTTTGGAATCCCTTGTTTATTTTCCATGCCTATTTCATATGATCATTAAAATACTGAAATACGATAATGGTGCAAATATATTAAACTTCTGAGAGTACACTTTGTTCCATAAATATCCACTGGCGTAAAGGAAATGTGCCAGGTATAACGTTATTCTATTAGGATGTATACCCAGTAATGCATAACCCATTAATTTACGAGTGTTTTTTATACAATATTCGGGTAGCTTATGCGGTAATATCCATTCCATCTTCGATTTTTCTTACAAATCTTCGTAATGAAAATTTATGACCAGACATAAAAAATCAAAGCTTGGCATGATATAGAAGACAACTTAACAAATTTTTTGAAATCTGTACGGTCACAATTATACCTGTTTTTTCCCCATTTGGGATTGACGGTATACAGCGTATATTCCGTCCACTATCAGTGCAACGCTCTTTTCGATTTCAGCTTAACTCTCCACGCATATTCACTGTACTCTGTCTGGCCGCGTGGAAGCGCGGAGACCACCACCACGACAGCAGCAGCCGCAAAGTTCTGTCAGGTCGTGCGTGACTCACGCAGCCCTCGGGACTCCACAACTATAGTATATCCACGTATTCTTCACACTTATAGAATCAGACATTAAAAAAATCACCCCATGTATAGCGTGTTTCGTTATCAGCTAAACATGCCAGGTGTCAGAATCGTTTTACACTTTCCATCTATCAATTAAAAGATTACGTTTATAATTATTATGAATAAAAACTGTGACAAAATATGTTTGTTTGTGATGCTTGGAAATAGTTTTTATGCAAAATGTAATTACACTGAGAGCGCACGAATGCGGTGCGTTGTCCTTTTGGTGTAATTTTCTAGACTCGGTTAAGCTTTTTTTGCATGAGGCGGGGGAATTTCCTTGAATGTAGAACTTCAGCAGGGTTTAAGAAAAGTTGGAGGTTACCCGTGAACGGACCATATGCACAGATGTACGGCCTTATGCCTTGAATCATCTCTGGTAGGCCTTCTGACTGAGAGAAACGTCTGGATATTTTTAGAGTAGGCTTNCCGGCCTTATGCCTTGAATCATCTCTGGTAGGCCTTCTGACTGAGAGAAACGTCTGGATATTTTTAGAGTAGGCTTCTCGTGACCTTCTCAGAAACTCGTCAGAAATACTGAAGATTAGGTTCGTAAAACGTGTAACTAGCCTCGCAGCACTCTGCACGCTCAGAGTTCCTGCGGTGAATCTAAGGAGTTCTGAATAAGTGAAGGTGCCCGCTGGAGCTGACTACGTGCGACTTCTGGTCGAGAGAGAGCACGGGAGCGCTCACAGTGGAAGCGACTTGGTCGTCCGACTACGTGCGTCTACGTGCGACCTGTTACTCGATCCCATCAAGTTGGGAATTTCGACACAAGTCGTGTGACGTGTTCGGTGTTTGTATACTGATCACCACGGAGACGGCAAAACGGATCAGTTTAATCCACGGCCGCAAATACTTGTGGGTATCATTAGCATTCGCTAGGCATGGAGAGGAATGAGTGGCAGAAAGTGGCGTCAGATATGAAGTTGTCAGGTAAGTGATCTGTTTCACAGAATTATATACACAAAGCTGTGTGGCCAGTCATTGCTGCTCTCATTCTGCTATTTATGTTGCTATACAATTGAACTGCTATTGCCCGCAATTGAGTCATAAATAGTTATATTTTTATTAATTGTTATCCACAGTTCGTAAAATCGGTTATGTACGAGTGAATACTACTATTAGCATAGTTCACAAACTGTTGGTACGTTCGTTATTGGTTGTTTATTAAGAAGGTTTTAAATGCATCTCTTATATTGTAAGCTCGCCTAATCCCATGGTTTTGGCCTACGGGGGTCATTCTTTTGACACATGCCCATGGGTTTCCGTCCACAATGGATGAAACACTGTCTGATACACCTTCCTTATCAATGACGTCATGTAGTAAACATATGCACTGTATTATACAATCCACTCGCTAAGGGTCTATGTCGATTGCTTTAGTTATTAGATGCCATTTACTGGTCATTATGCCAGATGCACACTCTGCAACCTACCGTGCTGTTGTCAGACGTTTATTGTAAATCTCTTCTTCGAGCCCTGCGCTCCTTGCAGGATACAGACGGGTCAGAAAAGGCTTCAAAGAGGAGGCTTCAAAGAGTACGCTTCATCCCCTATGATTACGCGAGGCAAAGTGATGTCGGAGCCACGTAAACATTTCTCCGAATTCACATTAAGCGCATACTTCTATAACTTTTTGAACAGGCTTGAGTTCGCAAATATCCCTCCATCGCTTTCTTTGCCGTAGGCCCCGACATCTAGAGCTATGGACGTGTAGTCTCGGCCTTTAACAGCTTGGAGAACAATAGAGGAAAGTGTTTATAAATGTAACATGCTGTCAGATTTTGGAGGAGCTTTGTTCCTAATGTGTTTGCCATCTATGCAACCCACGCAGTTAGGAATCTTCCACTTCTTCCGGAACTTGTGTGTTATACTGATCATGTCCTCGTATGCTGGAAATCTCAAGCGCACCTCTTGCAAGCATTTCCAAATCACGCGGCAGGTTTCGTGGACAACACCACCAACCGTGATGCCACTTATCCGGAATGAATATCCCAGTGTTTTGAAGGACGAGCAAGTTTCGAAATATCTGAAACAGTAAANGTGATGCCACTTATCCGGAATGAATATCCCAGTGTTTTGAAGGACGAGCAAGTTTCGAAATATCTGAAACAGTAAAGCAAAAACAATTTATTTGGTTGTTATACATATCTTAATGTATTCAATTTTGGGTTAGTGATTATTTAATTGTTAACAGTTGACGAGGTGAAGGAAAAAATGGAGAGGAATGCGAGACGTATTCAGGAGAGAGAGACGAAGAAATGCAGTACAACGCATTATAGGAGTGCTGCGTGGGACCGAACCTCTAAGTGGCCTTGCTTCGCACTGATGTAGTTTCTCACAGATACTTTGGCACTCCGAGACGGGAAATGTGCCACTCCACACAAGTATCGTGCGGCGACCTAATTTGCAAGAATCACCATCTCCAATCGACGCGCAGGCCATCACTGAGATATCTGCACCAGCGCCAAAGCGATTCAAATCCCCCTCGAAAACTACAACGCACAAAAGAAAACACGCCGAAAGAGGACAGTTTCGATGCGAGATTACTGAAAATCGAAGGAAAGAAGTTAAAGTGCTTAAGAAAACACCCAAGAGAGTAACGTCCTGTTCTTACTGAGTTTACTGCAACTTCTGCATCAAATACCCACATCTCGCCAACTTGCCGCTCGAGCACAGTTGATTAACGTCCTCATTGACGAGCGAAAGGCATTCACGTCTAACCAACAATCACGTCTGCATTTCACGGAGCTAGGACACTACCAATCCGCGTGCCATACCGATGAATCACACGGTTCTCCTGCAAGTGGTTATTTACAGAGCAGCTGTTGTGCCCGCACAGATTGGTGAAAACCTCAGTTGAGAATCAGCAACTCTATTTTATGGACAATTCAATCCGGAAAATGTGTAAACATTTCATGAACACGAGTCTATAACGTCATTCTGTTATTATAGCTTGTTAGCGCGTATTTGAACAATATAGGATTAGAAAAGCCTTTTTTTTATGCAAACATTTTAACACAGACACTAAGTGGTACGCTTCCGTTGACATTGGCACCCCCTAACATTACTGTGGGCATGCACTCACTGTTTGCATTACAATAAACGCAGTTAAAAACAGAGACGTGCGATGACAAAATTGCTGAAGCTAGCTTTACTTCTTATCATTTATGCGCGTTTTGGGGGGATTGTAGGTATTTTAATTTGCAATTATGACCAATGTCAGTATTTCATAATGTACCAACTATATAAAGTACCTATTCCATAAAAAATAAGGCGTGCTCCTTCGATGGGATTCAATATTTTCCAATTATAAATAATCAATTTTGAGTAGTAAATACATACCTTAATGTCAGAGCTAGCCACTCTCCTTTATATTCCCTACGGAAATAGTTGCAAAATCGGTTTGGATGTTTTTGCAGGTCATTGAATAAATGGTGGAACTCTCCGAGTTCTTTCCTCTTCACATAAATTTGACTGACCCATCCAAACCTTCTTCGACGTCGTCTCCGCATTCTTTGCCGAATCAGTAGGCTACTCTCCATCAAGTACAACTGAGAATTAAATTTGTCACTTTTNGTCGTCTCCGCATTCTTTGCCGAATCAGTAGGCTACTCTCCATCAAGTACAACTGAGAATTAAATTTGTCACTTTTAAAATGATCAACGCCATACAGTTCACTTCCAGAGTTTGGACGAACACCCAAGGGCGTCTTATGTAATCGGTAACAATGTGCGCGCTCTAGACGCACGACCAGGTTGTGCGTAATCACATGCTTGTCGTCGTCGCGAGTATGCAGTCGGCTCCAGTGTGCGTTTCTCAGTAAGGAGCTAGTGCAGATTCTCCGTGTTTCCAACGCAGAGTTCTCGCCCACGACGCGGCAGCTCTGCAAATCGCTTCTGCATGTGTGCTGTGTAGTCCGTTCACGGCTATTGCAACTTTTCTGAACCCCTGATAAAGTTAGATATCTAGGATATTTCTCCGCCTCGTGCAAACAAAGCTTAACCGAGTCTAGATAATTAGACCAAAGGATCAGTGCCCCGCATAATTTAACAAGAAATAATCGAATGTTATGTTAACACGTGTATAAAACGCTTGTGGTACTTGATATATTTATGAAACAACCGAGCACATTATATATAAGGTGATTTTTCAAGGGTTTGATTTAAAAAAAACCGCTAATAGACTGTAATATCGTGGCACCCTTGTGAAGAAAAACACATAGTTATCACAACACATCACTTGGTTTGTTTTTAAAATATCAAAATTAATTCTGCA
>NQII01000272.1:846520-862324 GCA_002778355.1 Clitarchus hookeri | reverse complement strand
TAAAACAGATTAAGGTGCAATAAATAATCCATCGAGTGTTGTGCCCTGTAGTCTTGTTACTACGCAGCTGGCAGACGCACTCTACCCCAGGTTGCCTCTGTGACTCGGCGCTGATTGGCTGCGAGCTAGGGCGGGTTGTGGTATCGAGCAATCACAAGTCCGGCATCCTCACCACGTGGCAGTAACGCTGTAGTCGAGTTGAGAGGTTTCGATCGGCATTTCGTGAGGTCTCGAACACCATGGAGGCTAACAGCAACGCCCGCCACGTTCCCCACGTGCGAAAATCCGGGTGACCCCCCGGAGAATCGAACCCGGCCCGCCTTGGTGGGAGAACGCTTAGTGAACACGGCTACTGAAAGGCCTTGAACATAAAATTACGACCGTACAAAAAAAGAAGAAGAAAATATCCAGCATCTCCGGACTTGTATTGCTTCACAAGGATGTAACTTCACTAGAGAAAAAAAAATCTGGACCGCGCCGGGAAATTGAAAGGCGAGTGCTAGTATGGAAAGTAGGCAGGCGTGTTAAGGTGTTGAACTCTGCGGGGGATCGGGCTGCTTCTGTATGTCTCCGTGCGATAGTGCTTGTAGGACATAAAACACGCCGCTTCCAACGGTGGATCGCGTTACGCACTCTTGTAAAACACGCCCACAAGTCGCTGTTACTTCAGCTGCTACGCCTCAACTAGGCGTTCTGTCGCCTTCCACAGCTCATTTTCCTGCACTTTGGCTCTTCTCAAATGTGGAAATAAATCCTTGACATTTATGGAACTGGAAATTTCATGTCAGGAAGAAAAATTTCACAAAAAAATTATATTTTTTGTGCAAAAAATTTTAGAAACTCGGAATGCCATTAATTAATTGGTGATGCAAGCTAGTTGCGCCATTATTAAAAAAAAACAGCGGAGAAGATGTCAGGTAATAAAATTAATCTATTCCAGAATTTCAAAGTTAACATTTATTATTAGGCTATGCTTTAAAGTAGTTAGACGAGAGCGTCTGAAAGTGTTGAATATTATCTCGTTTGTGATTCCCACCACGTACCCCATGAATGCTCTGCAAACTCTAGGCACGACTGTTCTTTACTGGCAACAGATTCTGTTCACTATCATCCAGATAAACATCTTAAAAATTTTCTCTTCAAAAAGAGATAAGCACCTGGAAGAAACAGTCGACTATTATCTTCGCAGTAAATGAGTAAATGTAAGTAAATATTTCACCAGATTCAGGTTCCATACTTTCTGCTCTTTTTTCTACTTGTTGTGTAGTTACGGAGGTCGCCGATCTGGCGCTTGAACAGGGTTGCAGTGTGTTTAGAATCCCGTTTCTTTTTAAGGAACTCGTACATGTGCGCTTGAAATACTTATCTACGAAAAGAAAGGACACTTCAGATTAGTCGTGTATGGTATTTTAAAAACATCACGCAAATAGGAAACATTATTTTAATTCCATCCAACTTGTCTGAAAANTTAGTCGTGTATGGTATTTTAAAAACATCACGCAAATAGGAAACATTATTTTAATTCCATCCAACTTGTCTGAAAATGTTTTTTTTTCAGACAGCTGTTTCTCAAAATTTACGAACGGTATTCATGTGAAACTACGATAGAAACTACAATAGACGGGTGCACAGATCTTTTCTACAGTGCTGCATTCAATAAAATGAAATGATCGCCACTTTAAGTCCGATAATTCCAGCGGTACGACGGAAACACTGCACACGAGTTCACAACTTCGCGCGTAGAGGTTATATTGCTGTGCAGGCACCAGCTTGCGTCGCCCGTAACACTTAGCCGATTTTGTATGTCTCCCTCACAAACACACCCTTTACTAGGCGGAAGCCTTCATGTACGCTGCCGGACAGAGAAAATGAATAAAAAAAAAATTGTACAAGTTAAGCGACCTGTTGTTCATACGCAGTATCTAAGGAGGTGTGTGAAAGATTGTAACTACGTCTGCATTTCGTCACCGAAACGCGTGATTAAGAGGATGTTCGTTGTCACACCTGTGGACGTAAGAGGATCTTCCACAAAATGAGGGCATGGTTACTGACCACACCTAGTTTATACAAACTTGCAGTATGTGGAGACGTTAAGAACGCACACGCAGAGGCATTTGAACGAGGTCGTACTGTGGGATTGTACGAGGCCGTTTGGGCGGTTCGAAGATCAGACTGTCATACGGGATTTCCTATAAACAATTTATAAAGCTGTACCGGGGCGAGGACACACGAAGGCCGTAAATTGCGCAGGCAAGGTTATGGCTCGATAAAGATCGCCGTGAGGAATGGCGTATCCGAATACGTACAGAACCCGACCATGCTGCAACTTCATTACCGATTCTGTCATCTGTGGAGCCTACGCTACAGTGTGCAGTCAAACTCAGACTGGACGAAGGCTGCTGTCACTGCGTCCTATGCGTCGACTTCACACTATCGCACGGCGCGTTTGCAGCAGTGCATTGTACGTCGGGACTAGGCTGGGGTGGTGTTGCGTTGTATTTCCGATTAATCATACTTTATTTTGGGTTTTGACGAAGGTGGTGGTGTTGATTATGATGATGACGATGATGATTATCTTGGATTTGCTCTCATTGTAAAGAACAATATTCGAACCACAAGAGGGTAGAGTATTCGATGCTATTCGGATTTTCGCAAGTGAAAATCGTGCCGGACGGTGCCGCTGTTTGGCGGATTTTCTCGGGGATCTCCAATTCCCCCCGTCCCTTCATTCCGGCGCTGCTCCATACGCACCTCACTTCACCCCCGTCAGCTCACAATACCTCGACGTTAAGAGCCGCCAAAATCTCATCACTCACTCAGCGCTATTAGGAATATTCCTTGCGTTGCACACACGTATCTCAGTATGTAATCGTGCCGCCACGCTTGCGAACACACATCGCCAGACTTCGCGGAACCGAGTCGTAAACGTCGCTAACGGCTTCCTGTGATAATACATCCCACGCAACTTGAAAATTCACTCGACGTTCCTGCAAATTGTGCAGCAGGGACGGAGCCGCGGTAGAACTGCTGTTAGCATCCCACACGTCTGCAACTTGGGATAGGTCTGGCGATACGGACGGCAGTGGAGGAGTGTCCTCGGCTTCAATGCTCGCTCTTGGAAAGGCAGTCACACGTGGACTAGCGTTGTCCTCTTGGGAACAGAGCCTGGCGCGAGCATTCACAAACAGCACGGCCACTGCTGTCAAACCCATCCACTACGTCTCATTCATGTACGGTTCTTCCTTGTGGTTGCAACTATTATTTTTTAATCATGAGTGCGAATTTGCACTGCGAACGGCCTAATCCATTACATCACAAAATTCCAATTTATTTGGCTGGTTCTCATAATTTATTAATACATCGGTCATTTACTCTAGCACAGTAAAAATTTCTGCGTCAAAGCAAAAAAAAAAAAAATTGCCGTAAAACTAATTTTATTGAGTTATTTAAAAATAAATTACGTTGGAATGTAACTGGATAAATACGTCGTACCCACTCCTCAGTTAAAGGCTGGACACGAAATGGTAATTACACAAAGGGAACGGGAATTAATATGCTGCCGTGGGCGCGGTAGGTTTCTAAATAGGGGAAATAATATTTTTTTTTTTGTATGCGTGTTTGATGCACACATTAACAAACGGAGCGAGCGGTAAAAAAAACAGTTTTTTTACTTGAAACTAATTGGCACGGAACATACAACCTCTCGCTGCAGTAAAACTGCAGAATGATGATGCGAACTTTCCCCCAGGGCGCTGCATTTCCCCTGTGCGACTCAGCCAGAAGCATAAGGCAGTGGGACTGGTCTGTGCGAGTGAAGCAAACGTGATTGGTTATCAAATAAGCGGCTTCAGTGCGGACAGTAGAGATCCCGTTGGCACGCATTCATTGTCGGCAGGATCAAACGCCACGCCACGCAAAGACCGATGGAGATAAAGCGTTATTTCATCATTATACTTTCAAAAAAATTTAAGTCATCAAAATTTTACAACTGATTTTCTATTTGGCATTACGGAATTACAAAGTGTTATATTCTTAAGGAAACTATTACAATAAGTATATGTAGCTCTTAAACTTATAATATACAACAATTTATGTATGTGAGAATCATGTAGCGTTATTTACGTGTAAGTATTAAATTTATTTTAACGTTTTAATGAAATGGTATTAATTAGCTGCAAATACTATCTCGATTGTTGTAGTTCCTGGGTTTTCTTTTCGCAGATTGCTGTAGGAACTAAATAGCAAATAAAGAACTTTTTCATTACAACTGGCATCCAATGGGAGCTGCACTACAAAGCGTAGGAACGTTACAATACAGAGTATTCATTAATATTTCAGTAAAAATATGTCTCTTTGTAATTGGAAAATTAGTATTAAAAATTACTTCGGGGCATATACACGAGATGAAACTTGCCTTAAACCACAAAAAACCATAAAAAATAATTTACATATATCCAGGATTCCAACACATACGCTCGTTGCCTGGATGGGCTAATTAATGTGCTATCATTGCGTGCAAAGTATTCCCCGCTGTTCCGAGTGACGTATTTATATTTAAACCAAGTAACGAATTGAAGGTGTCCCAGGATTAATTTCAAGTGTATGTATTTACATCGGTGAGCGAGTTATGTGTGATGTATGGATGAATTCATTACTGGTTTCCCTAAAAAAAAAAAAAAAATCATTGATGTCTGTGATTTGGCAGGTTGAAACATCTGCTGAAAAACCGAATATTCCCAGATTAAAAATTTCTGCAAAGGTAAGATTATGCGCTGTTTTTTAAGTTAATACATAGTTTAATGCGTGGTTTCTTCCTCTCCCTCCAATCAGCCAAACGGCATGAAGTTGTAGAGTAAGAAAAACAGTTTTAAAAAATTACGCATTTGTGGCTTGAAAAAATTTAACAATGTAATGTTCACTGCTCTAGGAAATAGATCCACAATACACGTAACTTAAGCACTCAAAAAATTGCAAACGGATCTACAGTNAAAAAAAAAAAAAAAAAAATCATTGATGTCTGTGATATGGCAGGTTGAAACATCTGCTGAAAAACCGAATATTCCCAGATTAAACATTTCTGCAAAGGTAAGATTATGCGCTGTTTTTTAAGTTAATACATAGTTTAATGCGTGGTTTCTTCCTCTCCCTCCAATCAGCCAAACGGCATGAAGTTGTAGAGTAAGAAAAACAGTTTTAAAAAATCTCGCATTTGTGGCTTGAAAAAATTTAACAATGTCATGTTCACTGCTCTAGGAAATAGATCCACAATACACGTAACTTAAGCACTCAAAAAATTGCAAACGGATCTACAGTTCTTCCTAGTCTCAAGTCTGTGAACTAATTTTCTTGATAATTTTTAACAGGGGTTTGGAGGTACCAAGTTAACTATCAGGTAAGATAAACAGTTCTTCATCAACATTGCTTATGGCAGAAATCACGATAGCTGTTTTTGAGAAGAGAA
This sequence comes from Clitarchus hookeri, assembly GCA_002778355.1. NCBI lineage: Eukaryota > Metazoa > Arthropoda > Insecta > Phasmatodea > Phasmatidae > Clitarchus > Clitarchus hookeri. The sequence continues at coordinate 856,863 of NQII01000272.1, read as the reverse complement.
ATTCGTTAACACGAAGCTGAACTATGGCAGGTTCAAACTGCATAGAACCAAATATGGGTTTACTTAAAATGTAGTTACATTAATTGTTATTGCAAAATACATCAACTGAGCACGAAAAGAAAAATGCGGGTTTCAAAACGAATGCATTGTTTGTAAAATACTGTGATGTTAAGTNATGGCAGAAATCACGATAGCTGTTTTTGAGAAGAGAAATTCGTTAACACGAAGCTGAACTATGGCAGGTTCAAACTACATAGAACCAAATATGGGTTTACTTGAAATGTAGTTACATTAATTGTTATTGCAAAATCCATCAACTGAGCACGAAAAGAAAAATGCGGGTTTCAAAACGAATGCATTGTTTGTAAAATACTGTGATGTTAAGTNACATCAACTGAGCACGAAAAGAAAAATGCGGGTTTCAAAACGAATGCATTGTTTGTAAAATACTGTGATGTTAAGTGAAAAATCAAATATTCTGCGAGTTGATTCCGGTCATCAGTGTGTCTATTACCCTTAAACAAAAACACGTTTATAGCCCATTCACGGTTACTTCCAAATTTTCTGAAACCTTTCTAAAGTTCTAGTTCCAGGATATTCTTCCGCCTTATGCACACAACACTTATAAATTACACCAGAGGGTCAAAGTACCGCATTTGTGCGCACTCAGTGAAATAATATTTTGCATAGGAACTATTTCTTACTAGGCATTACCTACACGCTTATTTTCCCTCTGCTTTCATTTACATTATACAGTAGTTATACTTGAAATATTGTAATTTACAGATAAAATCTAAGTAAATTTTCAATTTAACTCAAAATAAAGTACATTTACGTTAACACGAGTATAAAAGGCTTGTGATACGTGATATATTTAGATGGCAACCAATCACGTCATACAGAGGTATTTTTCCATAGGTTTGATTCACAAAGTGTGACGAAACCGCGAATAGACTTCAGAAGCAACGTGAACCGTTGTTTACCTGCATCGTGCTGGTTGAAGAAATGACGCGCAGGTAAAAGTATGCCATCTTTCAGAGACAGAAGATCCTCGCGTGGCTTTGTCGAGTACACGGACGTGGGTTCTACGTCAATACTTCTGCGTTAACGGGTAATATGTTCTTTGGGATACTGGAATGAAATGTAAATAACGATGTGCGTACTTCGCTTTTATTGNTGCGTTAACGGGTAATATGTTCTTTGGGATACTGGAATGAAATGTAAATAACGATGTGCGTACTTCGCTTTTATTGTTTGAATCGACATATCTACACTGTAACTTTCGTTTGGTAATAATGCCAGTTCACTAGCACTTCGGAGTTGAAATATATATGTCGCAGGGAGATGATAAAACCGGAGATTTGATCAAATCCCTAAGGTAAATGATCAATTCACGGAAGATGTTAANGAGATGATAAAACCGGAGATTTGATCAAATCCCTAAGGTAAATGATCAATTCACGGAAGATGTTAAAATGACAACTATGTGGGGTGATTTCCCTTAAGAAAGTAAGTGATTTGATCAAGTCCCTTAACTGTTTTAGTGAAAATATGTTATACTTGAAGCTGGTCGCCTCATTACCTATAACAAATTGCCGGCGAGCCTTGAAATGACCGTAACACCAGTAGTGAACCTTCCTGCTGGCGCTGGGGCTCGGCCACGGTCCGTAATTTATGACTACGTTTTGGGCGAGTCCTGACTTCTTTATTTCATCTTTTCACTAAAACAGTTAAGGGACTTGATCAAATCACTTACTTTCTTTAGGGAAATCACCCCACGGAGTTGTCACTTTAACATCTTCCGTGAATTGATCATCTACCTTAGGGATTTGATCAAATCTCCGGTTTTGTCATCTCCCTGCGATATATATACTGCTCGTAAATCATCTCCCGCTGTCTCAAAATGGCCGACACCAGCCACGGGCCCCCGCCTACGCCCCGCGCACCAGCGGTGCCACATCAAGGTCATGATCGTATCGTTGACGTACACCCCATAGAACGAGACCACATCTACTTCAACAGTGTTATCAGTCATGAATACATGGTGTCGGAATGGATCACCCTGCAAACGTGACATCGCCGTTTCCATCCTCACGTTTTGGTCTGATTTCAAAGACGTATGCACGTCAAAACTAAACGGTGGCCAAGCAGCTGTTTGTTTTCATATCGTAATGTCCGGTTTGTGGCGGGGAAGGAAAGGTTCTTGCATTGCGGCTGTATAGTGCGATTGCAGCCTCTGGACCTTACCTCCTTGCAGTCAGGGTGTGTGTAGTTTAATACGGCGTACTGTTACGGACACGCTCGCCCCGTTACGTGCGAGCGCGACGGCAGCGCCAAGGAAGGACGTCCAGCGAACTTCACCCAAACTAAACGGATGAACATCGGAGACAGCATCGCATTAGCAACACAGCCAGAGATCTGCGAGCAGGAAATAATGGATCCGGCTGACACGGTGGCATTCGCGCTGACGTTTAGTGGCGGAAATATTCACTAGTATGGCGGGTTTGAACCGCCTTTCCTGATTTGACAGACTACAGTTAAATGCCGGTACACACATTTTCGAAGGAAACAAGCGATGAAAATTGCTGGTAAACCGATAGTGTTAAAGGAAATTAAAAACAGGGAAACGCTGGGGTAGAAAAAAAANAAGCGATGAAAATTGCTGGTAAACCGATAGTGTTAAAGGAAATTAAAAACAGGGAAACGCTGGGGTAGAAAAAAAAGTAATAAAAGGCTGTTAATAACTAGGACGAAAGAGAAAGGACGTTAAACGATTCTCTTGTAACACCGTTACTCGCCAATTCAAAGAAACATTAAAATAATGCTTCCTTGGGAATTGTCAATTTCGCAATGCCATTTCTATACGACGATTATCTTCAGTAACAAATCTTCAGGNAAGCGATGAAAATTGCTGGTAAACCGATAGTGTTAAAGGAAATTAAAAACAGGGAAACGCTGGGGTAGAAAAAAAAAGTAATAAAAGGCTGTTAATAACTAGGACGAAAGAGAAAGGACGTTAAACGATTCTCTTGTAACACCGTTACTCGCCAATTCAAAGAAACATTAAAAGAATGCTTCCTTGGGAATTGTCAATTTCGCAATGCCATTTCTATACGACGATTATCTTCAGTAACAAATCTTCAGGNTAATGCTTCCTTGGGAATTGTCAATTTCGCAATGCCATTTCTATACGACGATTATCTTCAGTAACAAATCTTCAGGCTGTCAGCGATTTGTTAAGCACTTTTGAAAATCGCGCATCGATGATTCATTTACTCCAATCTGTGCCCTGACATCACGTCTGGAAAGGATCATTTACGTTTGCCACGCGTCTAGCATTCATGCATCGACTAAGCAACTCTAAGCCTATTACAATTAAAGGAATAATTTTCCTTGACATCAAGTGCTCCATTGATTTAGGGACGAATATATATATATTTTTTGGGAATTGATTTTAAACGTTTTCATTTATATGCCGTTTCACAGATAATTCACATTTGAAAACCCACTTTGTATCTTTCCGCCATATGTAAAATTAAAATCGCAGTGATGCTGATCACTTTATTCATACGTTAGCCGAAGGAAAATGAGGCGTTGCTAGAAATGTAAATATATTTTCAATATATATATATATNACTTTATTCATACGTTAGCCGAAGGAAAATGAGGCGTTGCTAGAAATGTAAATATATTTTCAATATATATATATATTCGTACTATAATATGTGTAATGAAAGAAACACTAATTTCAGGGGGCATGCGTTAAAACATTNAATATATATATATATTCGTACTATAATATGTGTAATGAAAGAAACACTAATTTCAGGGGGCATGCGTTAAAACATTCCACTCGCAGTAAAACGTCAAGTCATAAATTTGTATTGATTTGCTGCCAAGTTAACTGGGGCAGGTATTCCAATGTGCACTTAAGCATTGTATGTAGTTACGGCCATTAATTTTTTTTCGAAGGTCGATTTCGAAAAATGTTTACATTGCCATGAAAAGTCTTAAACCATTAATATCATGTATATGCCGTTTGCCATAAACAAACCCATTTTGAAATCAACCATTGAAAAACCAATAGCTGGTCTCGTGACTGCATACAGGTTGCAGTGAAAATTGTCATGTGGGCTCTTGGTTAAGTTGGCAGGGAAGAAATAAAAATAGTCATAAGACTCGGAGTTGTATTGTGAGCGAACATTTAAATGTATGTCCAGTAAAGTTAGTTTTTCTTGTTTTATTCTCATTTACATACCCAACAATTACACGATTTCGCTTGGATGCTGCACGAATAAAGTATTGAGTTCCATGGCAATGATAAATTTACATATGGCGAATGGATACAATGTAATCAGCAAAGTATATCCTAAGCACGGCTTTCCAAAGTGCTCAGTTTGCCACACGTCAACAATCTTTATAGCCCGTTAACGGTAAATTTCAACATTTGTAAACCCCTGCTGAAGTTCTATTGCCAGGATATTCCTCCGCCTAATGCGAACAAAGTTTAACTAAGGTCTATTGAAAACTACACCAAAGGGACAACGCGCCGCATTCGTGCGCACTCAGTGTACAACAATTATGCATAAGAACCATTTCTTACAATGTAATACCAATACATCTATTTTATCCCTATTTGTACTGTTGTTAATTAGAAATGNCATAAGAACCATTTCTTACAATGTAATACCAATACATCTATTTTATCCCTATTTGTACTGTTGTTAATTAGAAATGAAATGTTATAATGTATAGATAATATATAGGTAAAAGTTCAAATTAACCAAAAATAAGGTACTTTTATGTTAACAGAAGTACAAAACGCTTGTGATACAAGGCATATTTAAGAAACAACTTAGCACATCGTTCGTTCATGGGGTGATATTTCAAAAGTGAAGAAACCACGAATAGGCTATCACCAATGCTGTTATTCTGTAGTTGGAGAGATCAGATATAACTTGTANCATAAGAACCATTTCTTACAATGTAATACCAATACATCTATTTTATCCCTATTTGTACTGTTGTTAATTAGAAATGCAATGTTATAATTTATAGATAATATATAGGTAAAAGTTCAAATTAACCAAAAATAAGGTACTTTTATGTTAACAGAAGTACAAAACGCTTGTGATACAAGGCATATTTAGGAAACAACTAAGCACATCATTCATGGGGTGATATTTCAAACGTTTGATTTAAAAAAAAGTGAAGAAACCACGAATAGGCTATCACCAATGCTGTTATTCTGTAGTTGGAGAGATCAGATATAACTTGTATNGACATTAGCCTCGTGGAGAGTGACTATTGAGAGAGAGAGAGAGAGTCTGAAAGGGATGTTGAGAGAGACTGATAGAGGGGAACTAGGATGTACCAATATATGCTGAGCGAGACTGAGACAGAGGCTTTGAAAGAAGAGAATGAGACTACGAGGAGAGAGAATCTGCGAGGAGAGAGTGGGAGACTGTGTGAGGAGAGAGAGAGTGCTCAACTCTGTGAGGAGAGAGTGGAACTCTGAGAGGAAGGAGTGACTCTGCGAGGAAGAAGAGGGACTTTGCAAGAAAGGAGTGGGACTGTACGAGGAAGGAGTGGACATTGGAGAGAGAGAGAAAGATAAAAAGAGAGAGAGACCGCGAGGGGAGAGTGGTACTCTGAGAGAGAGAGAGAGNACATTGGAGAGAGAGAGAAAGATAAAAAGAGAGAGAGACCGCGAGGGGAGAGTGGTACTCTGAGAGAGAGAGAGAGAGCGATGCAATGAGAGAGAGACTCTGAGATAGGGAGACAATGAGAGAGACAGAGAGAAATTTAGTGTTATTTGGGCAGAATTATGAGTATTAATTAGGATGTATGTAAATCATTACTCTAGTGTGGAGGCTGTAGGTTTGATGAATGGGTTTTGAAATATGTAGGAACTGAACCTATCCTAACACCATGCGGTGTTCCCTGGAAACGACATCCTACNATGAATGGGTTTTGAAATATGTAGGAACTGAACCTATCCTAACACCATGCGGTGTTCCCTGGAAACGACATCCTACTGGGTAACAGTATCTCAGAAATAAACATAAACAAATAGCAGCGAGCCAAAAAGCATAATGTCATTGAATTAATGTGATCCGCGCAAGTGTCAAAGTTAGCAATTGGATCTATGCGTAGGACGTTCGTTCTGCACAAAAACTACTCCGCGCAAGCGTCAGTTCTCGATTGTCAATAACCAGATTCAGTATTTTCCTGGTCCGTAGGCCGGTACCGTTGCGATGAATCGCTCTTAGATAGCGTTGAAAATCGATAGCATGTGCTCAACCAAATGTTTGACTTCAATGGAAGGACAGAGGCATAAGAATACCTGAGACATGAAATATTATCATGTTTCAGGGAGCTCGCGCCGCACACGCCAGCTCGATAGCTTCACCTGCCAGCATTGTGATGGAACGTTGTTCGCCACTAAATGCTTGGAGGTTAAATTTTCAGGCGGCAGCAAAACCAGTAGGGAATTATTATCACGACCCAGCTCCCAGTCCCACACAAGAACTGTTGTCATAACCTAGTGCTGTCAATAAGAGATCGAGAGATTTTACATCAAAGGAACTGCGTTGAAATTACGAGTCTGGGTTGTTACCTACTCTGTGATTAAGGCACGTAATGACGCACATATCTATGAAGTCACACTAGAATCAGTTACACAGTCAATAGAGCCGTGTATGGAATAAGTGGAAATGGTAACTTAACACAATGTCCGAGATGTCACGTACAAGTCTCTATCTTTAGCATTGGGTCAACTGCACTTCAAACTCTGGTGTGTTGGCCAACAGTACCCAATGAAGAGCGTGAGTTGTGGGTCATCGGGGTCGCAAATTAAATGAAAAATGACTATGCGTATAGTAGGAATATGGTGTTAGTGTGCGCACGCCGACTGCACAGTACCCACTATCCGTTTTCCAACAATGAACACTTGTTGTGCCTGCGCCGAGCGTGGCGCCACTTGTATCGGCAGTTGTTCGTTCTAGTTCTAGTGTTACTGAACTACAGCGCGCTCTTTTTCGTCGCTCGATCTCCCGTTTCTTGTTTCATGCTTGGATCCTCACCCTGATACAATCCTACTACCACCTCTCCGCGTTTGCACAGCGCCACGTCGTCTGCTTGAACCTCGGCATGTTAAGGCCTTCATCATTCAAGGCTGCAAGACACCGAATAACGCCTAAGTAGCAGTGTGTCCCACAGATACAAGTTAAGTGAACACGCCAGCCGTTGCTCAGCTGGATGAGTTTGAGAGAGACAGCATTGTCGGCCTCCAAGAGTTAGGTTGGATGTTTCGGCGCATTTCTCGTTACATGAACCGTTATGCCTACACTGTGAGTCGGCGTTGGACGTAATGGGAACAGAAGGGTACACACACCCGTCGAGAATGCTCGGGTTGATCCCAGCAGAACACTAGCAGGGAGAATCGTTTCGTCGTGTGGCTGGCTCTAAGCACTCAACAGGAGTCACTGAGCACCATCCAGAAACATGTCATGGCAGGTGGGGCTACACCTGTGTTCGCTAGTACCAAGTACGGGTGGTTAGCAGAGAGGGATCTGCCATCGCGGCATCTCTTGCAATGTCTACCATTACGACCTAAGCGGGGCCGCGGTGATGTAGTGGTCAGACTACTCGCCTCACACCAAGGCGAACCGGGCTCGATTCCTTGCGGGGCCGCCCCCGGATTTTCACATGTGGGAATCGTGCCGAGCGATACTGTTGGGGTGGGTTTTCTCGGGGATCTCCCGTTCCTCCTGCCCTTGCAGTTCGGCACTTCTCCGTACTCACCTCGCTTCACCCTCATCGGTTCTCAAGACCTCGATGTTAAGAGCTGCCCTAATCTCTTCACTCACTCACTCATGACCTGAGCATCGCCGATGACGTGTGACCTTCTGCCTGTAACGGGCAGCATGGCGGCTAGCGGATTGGCATCACGCTTTTGTGTGGATGCAGAAGGCTGCCTAATTGGAGTCTGGAGACGACGTGGCCAGCACTGTGATCCACGCTTCATTGTAAAGCGACACACCGACCCAACAAAAGGTGCCATGGTATTGGGTGCCATTTCCTACGATTTCCGAACCCCAATATTGGTGATTGAAGGAACCCTGACGGCGCGGCGATACGTCCAGGAAATTCCTCGGGTATGTGCGCTCCCCTTCCTAGCGCAGCTTAACAACTCCATTTTCCAGTACGATAATGCTCAACGTCACACAGCACGGGTATCTCTGGCTTGCCTTCGTTATGTCAACATGCTTCCCTTGGCCAGCAAAATCCCCCAGACCTCTTGCCCATCGAAAACGTTTGGGACCACATTGGAACGGCATCTTCGGCTAGCAGCGACTATGGCGGATTCGGAGGGTAATTGACGTCAGTTATGACATGATCTTCCTCAGGAGAACATCCGACGTTTGTATGCCTCAATGAGCGACCATATCACCACCTGTCTCTATGGTACGGGTGGTCTAACACCATACTACGTCAGTTCATCCTGCAAGTGTTGGTACCCTGCAATGCGTTCTTGGTGTGGTACAATATTTTTATGTTTTCTGTATACATACTACAATGTCCAGTGCCTGTACCCACTTACGTGCCCCTGCGATGGCACTTTCAGGGTGATCAATTTTTTTTNACATACTACAATGTCCAGTGCCTGTACCCACTTACGTGCCCCTGCGATGGCACTTTCAGGGTGATCAATTTTTTTTTGTAAATAAGTGTATAAAAGCCGTTAAATTGTCAAAAGGCAAGATACAGATTTGTATTGGTAAAAATTNACATACTACAATGTCCAGTGCCTGTACCCACTTACGTGCCCCTGCGATGGCACTTTCAGGGTGATCAATTTTTTTTGTAAATAAGTGTATAAAAGCCGTTAAATTGTCAAAAGGCAAGATACAGATTTGTATTGGTAAAAATTNATTTTTTTTGTAAATAAGTGTATAAAAGCCGTTAAATTGTCAAAAGGCAAGATACAGATTTGTATTGGTAAAAATTGAAATATCGATCATTCAGTTTTGCTGTGTGAGTTTTTAATGTATTGCTGCTAAGATACAACATACATTGGAATATAAAAAATGTGCCATAGTGTCGCTGTTCATCGACGTTATCGAACTGTATCGAAGTACCACGTAGCCACAACATGTGCGCTTGGAGCGGACCGACTCGTCGACCTGGTCGAGCGTCAGGCAGACCCACCGTACGCGCGATGGGGCACGTTCGTGACGGTCCCAAGGCGAACGTGTCCGTCGAGTTCTCGGCCGTGCAATCGATTACGGCGTGTTTGCGCCTCGCGGGCAGCGCCGCAGTTGACCCAACCGCAAATTAGACGTAATTTACTTTTTTTAAAAGCAGCGAATTTACTGACGCTTTAGCGCGCCTTTCGTAAGGCATTTTTCCTTCGCACATGCATAATATTAGAGATGAATTATTTGTAAGCGGATTTCAGGCAACGGCCAACCTCACCAGTCTGAGACGAGTAAATGAGTAAATATTTCGTGGAAGTAATTACTCACTGTGTAAATTGACTGATAAAGTTTTCGGAGAGCTGTCAGAGGACCGGCCTGTAAATAACAAAACGTGGCATCGTTAAAAGGCATCACAATTTACTTGATGTGCGTGTTCGGGACACATTAATTGAAAGCTGACTTCACATTCACTTAGCTTACGGCTGCTAACGGCTAAAGGAATCATTCGCAGACGCTTTAAGTAGATATATAACGTCTCTGTACGCGAAATGCGTAGCTACCGTAGTACAAGTTATGTCGCTGTAAATTACGGCACAAATATTACACTACACTTGTTATATTTGATCTCAATAAACACTACTACTTGATTCCGTATTTAGAATATAATAGTGTGAACATCAACTAAAATTATTGCACCGGTAATTATAATTTCGTACTATTTTTCCCCCAGAAAATGACACTTTAAAATATTTAGAGGGTTTCAGGAATATTTGCATGTATGATTCTCTAGTATAGAAATNCCCCCAGAAAATGACACTTTAAAATATTTAGAGGGTTTCAGGAATATTTGCATGTATGATTCTCTAGTATAGAAATATATATATATCTAGTTTTTTTGCGCTGAAAGGTGTAGACAAAGAGATCAAAGTGAAGGCATATATTGCGTTTATACAATACTACTGATGATAATGTATTCAGCGAAAACCTACCTGGACCGAGGCGACGAACGTCGTGGAGGTGGAAACAGTTCCGCAGAGTGATACATGCAATGGTTTGCCTCCGCCTTCCGTAAAAGAAAAGAACTCAAGGTGTGCTACAACATCCAGTCTTGGAGGTAGGGAGGAAATATTCCACGTCTGA
>NQII01000272.1:822414-846488 GCA_002778355.1 Clitarchus hookeri | reverse complement strand
AAAAAAAAAAAAAAAAAAAAAAAAAATATATATATAATATTTGTGGTAGCAAAAAATACAGCATGAAAGAAATTCAAGAAGTCTAAATTCTCATATTGACATTGGAATTAAATAGTATGAAATACATTTAAAACAAAAGTAATTTTTACGTATTTTTAAATTAACGTTTAGTTCCAAAACAGTGCCACGGTCTAGAAAAAAGTTGAACTTCCATTGTCCATTTTTTTATCTTGGCTAAGTTAGTTGTCGAAACTGCAGATTCACTGCTACCGTTTGGTTTCTCTCTGTGGCTCAGACGACGGCATTTACTACTAGGGTCAACGATTCGCACCCGTGCATCTCTGCGCACTATAGAAATAGTTAAAACTGTTACAAATCAGCGAGTTTGAACGTGGATCTGTTTAAAGCGCACCCACTAGAATCGGTTAAATTCTAATGATCATTTTAGTCGCTGCTATTCGCTAATTAAACAGTGATTTCTACAGATTCTTTGTGAGTTGCACTTGACTGTCAGTAGAAGCTCGGTGAATTACGCTGATTCCTTAGTAAATAACAGCTCATTAACTGAAAATTCAGTCCAATAATTCTTCTGATTTAAAGCACTGATTCAGATTTAGAGTGAGGAACCTTCGTTGGCTGTAACGGTAAAAGGTGCAGATTTTCTCCAATAAATTTCGCACCCCTTGCCAATGCTTGCTCCATTACTGCCATCGCCCTCCCTTACTGGCTGTTCATGGTTAACTTGGGGAGGGGGAAGGGGTTAAGTCCTGCTATTCTCGTCATTTTGTATCCTTCCGCCAAATGTAAAATTAAAATAGCCATGAACCTGATATAATTTTATTCATGCGTCTNCTCGTCATTTTGTATCCTTCCGCCAAATGTAAAATTAAAATAGCCATGAACCTGATATAATTTTATTCATGCGTCTTCCAAGTAATAAATGCCATGAATTTATTAGGGATGTAAATAAGTTTATAATATGACATCATGACGGTACTAGTTTGCGGATCTTGGAGATGGGACAGCAGAAGACGTTTGAGTTTCTAGGAGGAGCGAAATATTTGGTGGGAAATCAACAAAGGAGACAGCGACCGAATGGACACTGAATAAAACGGGCCGTATGCAGAGATGAATCTAGTCACCACAACCACAAGAATCGAAGGTAAATTGGCACTAGATGGCTCGTTTCGTACGCTCAGTCGCATTAAGTGTTGGTACGCCTTGTTTATTTAAGTGTTGAAATCTAGTCGCCGATTGACCTCCATAAATTCGTAACTTGTGCAGATTTCTGAAACATGGCAATAGTATGGCTTGTTTCAGATCGAAATTTAAAGAGTTTGTTTCGTACATGGGTGAAAATTCTCACATTGCCACCATGAAAATGTATTTACGTAAAAGGAATCCTTCAGATACGAATAATTTTTAATTTTTAAGACAGTTGCGTTTTTTGTAAAGCAATCAGTTATTTCGTTTGCAGCACTATTAGTTACATTGCAGTCACTAGATAGCGCAAGATGTAATACATTTTAACAAATAATATAGATTTTTAGTTATCCTCGTAGGTAAATGTAATTTATATAAACGTATGCACATTAAGTCGAAAAATACAGAACGTTTTATGAAATGTTCAAGTTAAAAATATAATGTGCTTAACTGTATATATAAGTATATTGAACAGGGGTAATTATTTAATTACGATCTACATTTCAAATCCGTTGCTTTGATTAGAATTTTTACAGTTGAAGTTAAGTACAAATACACTTAAACTTTTATATGTTTAGGCGCTGATATATTCTAAAGGTATAATAATATCTGTGAAGTATTGTTGAAAATTATTCATTGCTTTCCCTATTAAAACTTACTCCTATATAAATATATTTCATAACGTTTTGTTAACAATATCCTAGAAAAGGCCNTTGCTTTCCCTATTAAAACTTACTCCTATATAAATATATTTCATAACGTTTTGTTAACAATATCCTAGAAAAGGCCAGTTCACGTATCTATATTTATATTTAAACTGGCAATATTTTAAGGTCTACGTGAATTTTCTCGTGACTCATGGAAATAGATTAAATGTTTAAAAAGTACAAGAATATAACGAAAATTTCGAGGAGCGCGCATCTCCATTTTATTCCATACGAGAAGAAGTAAACGTCACAGTTTAAGTCGTTTCCTATTGGCTGAGGTCATTAAGTTCGGGCAAGCTCGTGTATCTTCGTGTTTAGTAACCACCCAAACTAAACTTCATAAAGCCGCACGAGGCTTAAACTAAACTGCACGGAGCATACAAAAACTAGTGATGCTTAGAATATGCACTTCAGGAAGTGGCAGCGGCGTTTTAACTTCTATGCGAGTCTGTGCATACGTCGTAAAGTGTTCATAAACGGGAACAAACCGAGCTATTAGACGGTCCTCCGTGACATTTTTGAGCGAGTCTTGAAATGAGACCGCCACCGAGATACGGAACTAAGAACGGAGTTTGTTATTTATAACTCCGCGGGTGAGTTTCAAGTTGTGGGCAGGTGGGGATGCGCTTGAAACAGACTTCAGGATGTTTCATTTGATGGGCGACACGCGTCCATTAATTAATGGCCCAAAAAGTTCTTAGGGTCTGTGGTGATAGATACGCTGCGTAGTAGATTAATCTGAATTTTTTCGTACGGGGAAAATGCTGAAGTTTTGGAGGTGGATTCAGAGCATAGCGTACTTCACCTCTGACGCTCTGGTTTGCACCCTCTGGCGACTGCATCTTCCAGTAGCCAACAGGGCCCGTCTAATGACAAGTTACTAACTGCGCGGAAGGTTTTACGCATCGCAGACTGTAACGGGAATAAGCGTGTAACATAGGAACTATAATTACCAGTTTTCGCAGAGACCTAGNGGAACTATAATTACCAGTTTTCGCAGAGACCTAGTACCTCCCCACTTGCCCGGTGTTCAGAAAGCGTCACGAATACAAGATGGAAACGACGAGATACACGACTCTAAACGTGGTGTCTACCTCCTCGGCTTACGTAATAGGTAGCTGAAGAAGGACTCAATACGCACTCGGGCCGCGAACAGGAGAGCGGCTTCGCCGTCTTCGAAAGGCACGAGCACAGCTGTATAACGGCTATTCACGATCAAGTGAGCAGTTTTGAAATCAACCTTGGAAAAAAGTCACTGCCCCTACCTGCATATATTTTAACGGGCGCAATGAGTGGCATACGCCCAGTAAAGTTGGTAATGACGGAGGGAAAGTAGCTCCATATCTTTACGTCGACTAAAAAGTGTTAGGTAACCAGTTGAGATAACTTAAATTATTTCTTTCACTTTCTGTTTTTCTTGTGTTGTATCAAAGTGTAAAAATGAGCAGATTTGTAAAATATTTACTTTTCTAATAATTCCACAGTTTCACTTTACCGACGCGTGAAGAATGCAATGAGGCACGCGGCATTTTACATAAGACGGAAGAATACACAACGTGCATACAAGTACATTTTAAGCAGGGCTTTCAAAAGTGCTCAGTTTACCGTGATCAGCCTAAAGTACCCGGAAGACGTCTGGGCCCGCGAGTTCCCTCGTGCTCGCTATAGTCTGTTCGNTTTACCGTGATCAGCCTAAAGTACCCGGAAGACGTCTGGGCCCGCGAGTTCCCTCGTGCTCGCTATAGTCTGTTCGTGGTTTCTTCGCACTTTTTGAATCAAACGTTCGAAGAACCAGCCCATGTATGGCGTGTTTGGATGTTCCTAAATATGCCATCATCACAAGCGTTTTATACTTGTGGTCACATAAAAGTATCTCGTTTTTNCGTGTTTGGATGTTCCTAAATATGCCATCATCACAAGCGTTTTATACTTGTGGTCACATAAAAGTATCTCGTTTTTGGTTAGTCGAAATTAAACTTTTATTTATAGTATGTATTTAAATTATAAAATTTTATTAATAATAAATAATTAAAACAGTGAGAAAATAGGGGTGTCGGTAATGCCCAGTAATAAATAGTTCTTATGTAAAATACGGTTACACCGAGTGCGCACGAATGCGGTGCGTTGTCCCTTTGGTGTGATTATCTAGCCTCTGATAAGATTGGTTTGCGTGAGGCGGAGGAATATCCTGGAAGTAGAACTTCAGCAGGGGATGAGAAATGTTGGAAGTAATCGCGAATGAATTAGTCACGGACAGGTCTGCGGCTGAGCGGCCACGGAACGGCGCGGCAGCATATGCGCCGTCCCGCGAACATCCGGTCTTCAGACGTCGGTAACAGCAGGAAGGACGCCACCACGTGACGTCTGTGAAACAGCTGATGGCATGACGAGCGCCGCGAACGTATCTCTCCGCCGCCTTGGGGTGTTCGCCTCGCTCNTTAGTCACGGACAGGTCTGCGGCTGAGCGGCAACCGAACGGCGCGGCAGCATATGCGCCGTTCCGCAAACATCCGGTCTCCAGGCTTCGGTAACAGCAGGAAGGACGCCACCACGTGACGTCTGTGAGACAGCTGATGGCATGACGAGCGCCGCGAACGTATCTCTCCGCCGCCTTGGGGTGTTCGCCTCGCTCCCCTCGCTCTAAGATATGCCACGACGTCTGACGGGCATTGTAGCTACTGGCCGGCCTCTCTCCAGTTTCTCTGTGATTCGCTGCGTATTTCTCCCGTGATCTCCTCATTGGCCGTGCATGACATGGCGACACGCTTGTAAGGCGAACAGGCCTATCCGGTGAGATTTTGCGCTTGGCATCCGACATGGCTCGGTTTATGAGCACCGAGTCGGTAACGAAATTGTTCGGAACCATTTTAAAAACTTTGGAAGTCTCCTCGTCTTTGGCTTTTCGAGGCGTAACCATGTAACGTNAATTGTTCGGAACCATTTTAAAAACTTTGGAAGTCTCCTCGTCTTTGGCTTTTCGAGGCGTAACCATGTAACGTGAAACCTTAAAATTGTCTATTCTATATCTTTCCCTCATCGAAGACATGTTCCATTACTTACTTCTTCAATAACGCGTGCAACACGTTTATTATTATTATTATTTAATTTTTGCTACGGCAACAGGAAGTAAATAAATAAACTTTTCACTGAAAAGTCAAAATAATACTTTAAAAATAAATTAACTGAAAATAGTTCAATTGTTGCTGTACTATACTGAATTAAAAAAACTATTTCAATTAATCGCAAAACATAAATTATTTAAAATATTTATACGATTTTTACCTAACTCTCCGCCTTTTTTGGTGTATATTTATTTGAATAATGAGTGTGTATATTTTCACTGTTATTTGCCCACGAATGATACGCACGCCTTTATGCATCTTGGGAGAGTTAACTGTGACCAATTTAGCACCGCTGACGAATCCTGTTCAGGTGAGAGCATAGCGGTCTGTATAGTAAACGGTTTCCAATCTGCTAAGGGTGGCAGTGTTCGCTGGTCTCTGGCAGTGGATCGTCGAGTATGGCGGTCTTCGTAGATCAACCTAGCTTTCTAAATATCATGCACAACAACAGGAGAAGTACAATTCTGAATATTTGAATGATCGCCGTGGCCATCGAGGAGAGAATACGCTACTGGGACCATCTTCACTGCAGCCAGACTAACTTTGGTTTTGTGGTGTTATCGACATGACATGGAAAGTAGAGCGCAGTATTTGTGCTGCCTCTGACTGCCAATGGACTTCAAGCTAGGGTAAAATATTCTAAATCAGTATTTCCGAAAGTATAGGTCGCGACCCACTGGTGGGTCGCAGACTAAAATTTGGTGGGCCCCGAAAAATATAATTTCATAGATAAACATATGCATGAGTTATAAATGTTGTAATTTAGAACACATTAATATAACACATTGTGCAATGCTGTTTGATTGGGTATCTTTTTCATTAAAATTGTTCTTTAATACTTCAACTTTTTAAACTATTTTATTAATCCTACTACCCTTCACTTTCTTACGCTACGTAAGAAGTACAATGTGAACATGATGGAACAGCGAAACGGTACGTTTCTCGCATAAGGCATTAAAGCGGGTCCTGAACTGTGGCATTTTTTTAAAATGGGTCGCGGTTCATAGAACTTTGGGAATCACTGCTCTACATGCATACAGATAAAAATTTAAATTACACAAAGCGGGATAGAGACTGTTGCAATACCTTCCCTCAGGTGGACAGTATTTAATATTTTATTTCCTGGTTATCATCCCAGTTTTACATTTGGTTATTGCAACATGAACAATTTATATAATATATCTTCCCGTCGCTGCTGGCATCTCCCGCGAACGAAATCACGTAGTGAAGTTCTTCTACACACGCATGTCCTGCTGCGATTCTTGCGCGCGGAACATAATAACGCCGAATTGTAGAATGCATATTTTTAAAAATCCATCATGAGTATAAAACTTGACGTTTGACATTTACTCTGACATCTTTTTGGTAGAAATTTTTAACAAAGGAAAAACCACTTACATGAAACCGCAATGCCTGTGAATTGAAAGTATTCGCAAAAGCATGCATGCCAGTTATACAGTAATACTGCTCGGATAGAACATTACCTATCCGCATAATCACGGTAGCTCGTATGTCATCACTAAATCCCACCCATTTTCGAGATAACGAGTTTTATATAGCATTATTTTTATTCTTCGGCGTAGGCTCCGGATTTGTTTGTCAATAATACACTAACAAAAACTGTTCTGTGGGGACCAATTTATTTTTCGTGGCCACAAAATATTGTGTGGTAGCAACAATATTTTTTTTGTTATTTCAGTATTTAGTGGCAACAACAAGAGAACGTTGGTGGTCACCACTAAATCCAGTTTGGTGATAGGCAATAATATGTTCGTTAATTGCAGTAAATATTACAATGCTAGCAGCAATACAGGTTGGAGGGGCTTACAATAGATCTTTGCGGGTCGCGGGCTCTCGTAAGTAGGTATGGTTAAGCAACTATTAAAAACGAAAATCACTATGGCCGGACCAGGAATCGAGTTCACGTCTTCAGGAAGGCGCGCTCGGCATGTTGCCAGAACGCCATCTCGCTCGGTATTATGGTCTTTGCCTCGAGAAATATAGATAAGGAACACATACATCAAGGCCTGGATACTCCACCACACGGAAAGGTTATTTTAAGGAATTATTTGTGTGTAACATTTACTTTCGTGGAATAAAGGAATTATGTAGTATGTAAGTAGACGAACATGGACAAATGTGGCTTCGTGGCCAGATCGAATACGCCAGCGCGCATGCGCAGAATACAACGGATGTAGTTACGCAGTCTTAGCGAAATGTTTTATTCTAGACAACATGGACGCTATTGCTGCTTACTAAATATTTTGTAGCAGCCAATAAACATTTTTTTTTAAAGAATATATGTTGTTAATCACTGCATGGCTTTAGTACATGTCAGTCTTCTTGTTACTGTGCAGCACATTTAATTTTTTTACCAGTTAAAAAATGTCGCATTAAAAAACACCAACTAAATAGCTTTTGTAACCACCAACAAATCGATATTTTCTGTGTACACACATTATTCATAACGGTGGTTTAATATGAAAAGTAATTCCAAGGACTTCCGAAAAATTGATTTTAAAGGCAGATGCATTCAAATCTTGGTGCAAACATACATATTTAGGAGAAAATATTTTTATGTGTGAAACATAAGTAGATGTTAAAAGCCGTTTCGGGGACAGATGTGAGAGAGGGGGGAGGGATTCAGGGATTTGTCCATCAGAGGTGTGAGGTGGGGGATTCGTGGTGGCCATCTTGGACTGCATTACCTCGTGCTCTGTCCTTCCAATTGGCCATATTGGATGTCGACGTTATATTTGTAGCCAGTACACTGCCATATTAAATGCCACCACCATATTGACAGCCAGTATGTCGCCATCTTGGGTTGCCACCTTGTATCATGTCACCACTCCTACATCCTCATGCTGTCATTCTGGCCTACTATTATGTTTCTACAATGTTCCAGTTCATTTCCCTGTCCTTTTATACTCAGTCATGCCACCTTCGTGATCTTTCATTCCATGGAGCCCGCGCATCTGCCATATCTGGTGGGCATCTTGTAATTTCGATTCGGCGACAGAGGTGTGATGTGGGGTATTCGGGGATTCGTCCACCAGAGGTGTGAGGTGGGGGATTCGGGATACCAACTGCTATATTGTAATGTCGATCCATGAGGCGTGAGTTCGGGGATTCGGGGCATCAACCATAATCTTGGANATACCAACTGCTATATTGTAATGTCGATCCATGAGGCGTGAGTTCGGGGATTCGGGGCATCAACCATAATCTTGGATGTTGTTTGTAATATTTCCTTTGTAGCCTGCTGGGTGTTATGAATTAACTTTTTAGCCATTCATATGTGAAAGTGTCTTTAGGGGTAGCTCAATAATGAGTCATGATTAGGTAGAGCACAGCAGTATAAGATGGAAATTATTGAACATAAAGATTATACAATAATAACTTACGTGACTATTGATCGGGGGAGCTTAAATTGAATACCAAGATGCTTATTAATTATATTAACTGTTATTACCACATGCCATTACTATTACAATCTAATTGGAAAGTCCCCGCCTTGTTCATGTGGCCGGAGGCTGTTCTAGGAGGTGGTTAACGACGGCCGGACACACCCATCTTCAGTGGTCTTCTCACCAGTCGGGTCGACGACAAAAGACGCCGCTTCCAGTGTTACGCTGACCTATATCAGGCGCGTTGTTTAATATATTTCGGCCCCATTTTCTGGCCGGTGGAGGGGATTTCTGCAACTGTCTTTAACAAGGTGTTGTTGCAATCACGCTCGTGCCCTGGTTTAATGTTTGAAGGTGTGATCAGGCAGGCTATTTAGCTAAGGCTTCATCACATCATAACATGGTGCATGCATCTGTTGCATGTCTGCAGGACAGGGGGTTGTGAGTTCGGAGACTAGAATTCATCTACCATCTTTTTTCTTTAATTTAGATTTTATTATGAGTACCTCGCGATGGACAAATCTCGACGAGACGGTTACTTATGTAAAGATACATGTTTCATCATGTCATGGAAAACTCTTCGATTCATGTTGCCGTCTTCATTTGATCTATGATTGGGACCGGCAACACTACAATAGCTCTGGGGACTTGTAAGTAATGTCTACATGTTGAGCAGTATTTCGTACAAATACAAAATAACGAATTTTTTCGTTATCAGCACCCTGAAGCTCACCCAATCGAACAACCAGTTTACGGTACGCATACACGAAAGAACATTTCACCGCCTATTTCAACAGAGGCAGAGATATTTTACTGTGTAGTGATGCTCGTGCCTTTACATTCTCAGCATGTTGTTTTACTTATGTTTCACACATATCAATAGTTTCCACTTTATCTATATGCTTAACGGCGTTCATAGAGTTTATAATATTCTCCCACTATTCTTTAGATTATAAAAAAATATATTAAAAAATTTACTGTACTTAAAATTATATTTTTTAAGAATTGTGTATATAGAACTTTTGCCCCATNATTTTTTAAGAATTGTGTATATAGAACTTTTGCCCCATAAAAAGGCAGAGCACACCCAGTCAATTCAAAATCTTGAAAGTAGAGAAAGTGTTTTCTTCCAGAGTACCCAACTTACGGCACTTACTTCGTCCAACCTAAACTTTTATCGTCGAGGATAATAATTTTCCAGTGCTTGTTTTTTCCTTCAACATTCGCTCATAAAATATTTGGAAGTAATATTAGGATACATTCACGTGTTAACTAATCTTGCGACAGTAGCCATTTGCTGTACGCATTCCATTATTATTCGTTGGTCCTTCTCTCATATTCCATTAGTAATTTATCGAATTTAATAATCTTTTAACACTGTCCAAGAGTTTTATACATACAAATTATGATACAGTTATAAGTAAACCACCATTGGCCGCAGATATAGTCCATTCACGGTTACTTATAACTTTTCTGAAGCTCTGCTAAAGTTCTACTTCCAGGATATTCCTCCGCTTCATGCAAACAAAGCTTAACCGAGTATAGAAAATTACACTGTCGGGCCGACTTACCACATTCGTGCGCACTCAGTGTAATCGTATTTTGAATAAGAACTATTTCTAATTAGGCATCCCTGTTTTTATTCATATTAGTTATAAAATAAATATTATAACTTATAGATAAAATGTAAGTAAAATTTGAGATTCACCAAAAATAAGACGTACAAAACACTTTTGATACATGACATATTTAGGAAATAACCAAACACGTCATACATGGGCTACATTTTCAAATGTTTAATTAAAAAGGTGTGAAGAAACCGCGAATAGTCTATAATCAACTGTCATTTAGTTAAAACTATAAACATTTGCCTGTAGGGGCGAAGATAATGGGATGGATTAATACACAT
Organism: Clitarchus hookeri; assembly: GCA_002778355.1. Lineage (NCBI taxonomy): Eukaryota > Metazoa > Arthropoda > Insecta > Phasmatodea > Phasmatidae > Clitarchus > Clitarchus hookeri. The sequence continues at coordinate 836,140 of NQII01000272.1, read as the reverse complement.
TTGCGCGTTAGTCCACAGTTGTGACGCCCTCCTAGAATATAAACCACTGCACAAATTTTTACCACGAAAAACTCATCAAGGTGAAACCCAGGTGTCTCCCAGACATTTACAATCCCGAGATGAAAATACACCGAGCCGGTTTCATAAAAATGATATGTTTTCAAAGGCACTTGCATTTGACGTTTTCTGCATCCAATTTACATAATTTTAACATCCTTTTTTTTTGCACCGGTTCCTTAAATACAGAAACGCCAAACAGAAATAACGAGTAATTTTCGCGAGGAAAAACAAAAGTATCTGTCAGAACTTTGCACGCTCAGCAGACAACCAGGCGGCCTTTAAGAGCANGGCGAAATTTGACTGACAAACTTCGTGAGGCGACACCTTATGGGAAATCAAGTGGGAAATATCAGACAGGTTCTGTGGTTCACAGGCAGTTAATTTTCATGATTCAAAATACTCTATCTTCTCCCGTAGGTTATGCCATACACAATACAGTAGGTAAAAAAAAAGTATTTGCTCATCATGTTTGTTTGTGGTTTCTCACAAAGAACGGTCTAATTGTTCGTTAAATTACTGTATTAGTACAAGAAACAACATTACGCAGAATAAAAACGTATTTAAAAATACCAAACAAAAGAATATTCATAATTATGTCAGTTTGCACTGCAAAAAAAAAAAAAATTTGCATACATTGAACCTTCTGTTGGTGTAAACAATCCCATGGAGGTTTAATGTGACCAAATGGTAATATCTAATCCTCCCAGTATACATTCGTAAAGTTCTTTCAGTTCAGCAATTGATTTGGATGTGTGTGCATCGAATGGCTCCAAAGCCAAAAGAGATACCTGTGGGAGTGAGGGAAGACGCAGTGGCATTGCGTCGTGTCGGCAAAAACTATCGGGACATAGGTAGACAGTTAAATGTACACTGCTCACACATAATTTACCATATACCCCGCTGGGATCCGAAGAATTTACCGGCCAGCTTATTCAGCTGACATGAACTGCATAGACAATGTGTGGTCCATCCTCAAACGAGCTATTCCAAACCTATGCACAACCATCAATGCCCATTCAGGTCATAAAGACAGCCGAAATTGGGAATGTGACAATTTGCCTCAGGAAATGATTAATGGTCTTGTTTTTGGCAGGCCTCGTCGGATACAAGCGTGCCTCAGGAATCGTGGAGGTCCTACTCGTTATTGATATTTGTCAATGCATGTGAGAAGACCTTTGTTTTGATATTGGAACTGATTAGATTCCTTTGTTCGCGTTGTTTTTAAGCTTATGCCTTTTGTTTATTTAATACTGGGTTGATGTCGACGAGTATTTTTTTTTTTAAACTTGATGTGCTATTAGGAGTACAAAATGAAATGTAAACTACCTATATCCAATATAACATCCTAAATTTTGATATGTGCTAAACTTTTTGTGAGCAGTATATTATTTACTAGGATGCGATATATTATCAAAATACATGAAAACACCCAAAGAAATGAACAAAAGATTGCTAATGGCATTGCGTCATGTCCAAAGAAGTGTGTCACATCACAGAAATTAATGTTCTTCACGACGCAGATGTTCTAGGCAGGCAACCTTTAAAGAATCCCTTCATAATAAACAGGCGAAAAAGACTCCAGTTTGCACAAACTTACAGAGACAACCCACTAGACTTTTCGAAACAAATTCATTTTTCAGGCGAGAGCAAATTTGACGTTTTTAAACAAGCCAGCGTTTTAACTATATGGAGGAGAAATAAAACAGGACTGACACANGACGTTTTTAAACAAGCCAGCGTTTTAACTATATGGAGGAGAAATAAAACAGGACTGACACAACATACACTGAAGAGCAAAAAAAAAAAAACTGGTTTAGGCGTGCGTATGCAAATAATAGAGGTATGGGACCAATCAGAGTAACGCTATGCGGTCGGCAGCTAGATCGGTTATTGCTGCTACAATGGCAGGTTATCAAGATTTAAGTTAGTTTAAACTTGGTGTTAAAGTCGGCGCACGAGAGATGGGACATATCATCTCCGAGGTAGCGATAACATTTTGATGTTTGCGTACGACCATTTCACGAGTGTACCGTGAATGTCGGGAATCCGGTAAAACATCACATCTTTGACATCGCTGCGGCCGGAAAAAGATCGTGAAAGAACGGAACAAACGACGACTGACGAGAAACATTAAACGTGACAGACGTGCAACCCTTTCTCGAATTGGCGCAGATTGGATTTGTGGACTGCCCTGCAGGATTGACGGTGTGAATTGCCTCCTGCATACCTTCAGACATTAGTCGAGTCCATGCCACGTCGTCTTGCGGCACTTCTGGGATTAAAACATAAGCTGATGCTTTAATCGAAAGGATGTACTTCTTACTTATTCTGTGAGTATAAAAAAGTGAATTTTTATTTAGATGAAGTTATGTTTCTATTTTGAGTTTAGGTTTCACTTTATTTGCACTACAGATATCGAGTGAAATAATTACTGCTTTTCCATCATAATTACAAACAGAGTGTGTGGCATTTCTTACCATTTTTTTCAAAGTAAAACAAAATAATTGCTTCTTTCACACAAATTTAAAGTTATTTTTGTACGCTTATGCTTCTAGCCTAAACTCCAAAACAGTAACACTACTCCGCATCATACAAAGCATTAAAATTTATCTTTCCATAAAAGAAAAACTAAATTTTGAATCTATAATGAAATATAGTATAACCGCAGAAGTAAAAGATTACTCTCGTTTGCCAGAAAGTTAAATGTGTTATTTTTTATGTTTTATAAAGTTGAGCTTGTAACCCAGAATTGTGAGACAGTACCAAATAACTTTGTTATGGGGTATATGATTCCAATTTCTTTTCTTAGTTTATCTAATAACCATACTTTTATTTAAATNCAAATAACTTTGTTATGGGGTATATGATTCCAATTTCTTTTCTTAGTTTATCTAATAACCATACTTTTATTTAAATTGAATTGTAAGATGTATGAACAGGTGTTAATGAACTTCAAAAGTTTAAAAGACAAAGAGATATCAGGCCGCCCGGGTGTTCGTGTGTTTTAAACGCCATGTGCAGCGTAGAGAAACTTGTTTTGTCACGGAAACAGATAGATGTAAACTAAACAATTTTCCGGAATGTTTTAAAATGCTTCTGTTTGTGAGCCAGATTAAATTCAGGAATATATTGGGTATGAATCCGAACGTTCTAGCCTACCCGGCTTGAGAACAGCTAAAGTTAGCAAAAACTAGGAACCTCATAATGCAGGCTGAGTAAACATGCTGAAGAACGTATTTAAATTATGACCTACATTTTTAAAAACGCAATCAGTGACGTGGTGTAAAACATTGCCAATCGAAATCGCGAACAATTTACTTTGATTTTACATAATGTCTGGAGCAGATATGCGCATCTATATCGTAAATTATGCGATAGAGAATTGAAAATTTTTAGGTGCGAGTAAAGAGCTACTGTTTTACAAGTTAAAAAAAATGTCTGTACAGATAAAAGGAAAACGCTTTTAAAGCAAAAAAATTTCCTACTCATTTTTTATTGTTTATATAATGTGCAAAATCCGCGTTACACTCATAACTTTCATCAGCTGTATTGCAGTTTGTCATTGCTTTGCCGGGCAACATGCAACAAGGCAACTCCTCGAAATGCAGTCACAACCTTATTAGCCGCACCACTTCTGTGTATGTTCGTGTCTCGCATAGAAGGTGGTGTTTTATATTTTCTTTCTGCAATTTTTCACGTGATTCTTTTCACTCGCCCCATAGAAGTTTATCCTACCACCAAGTAGATAAACATTTCTCAGGAAGGTGGACAAAAGGGCACGATGGATTTCTGCTTTTAGGGATAGTAATTACTTATGCACGCATATTTCACTAATAATATAAAACAATAAGAATTTGTAAACTTACGCAGATGTTTGCTTTTTACTGGCACAGTAACGATGAGCTTAATGTTTGTAGCTCACAGCTTTAAAAAAAAACTTAATGAAAATGAAGTGAAATAATCATGAACAAGGAATTATGGGACCTTGACATGTTAAGTGTACAATTGGTTTATACCATAAGAGTTATTCCTCCAAATGTTACTTACCGATTGGAAAAATATGATTGCGGCACTAACTACAATTTTAAAAAAGATATGGATAGCTGCAAGTTTCTTGCACATAATTCGACATGATCACCAACACGGATAAAAAGGGGAGTTCAACATATCAACAACTCTAAAACAATAGGTTGCCGGACGGTGGGTTATTAATTGGATATGACGCGTTCCCTCTTCATTATTTAATGAAACCTTATTCACAAAGGTCATTGACATATCGGGGAAAATGTTCAATTATCGACTATTACGACCACATCGCATAGTTTAAAATGTATTTGGTATATCAGTTAGTTGATCACGAATATTCCAGAAGCCCATATCAACAAGGGTGGAAATAACTGATAAATTACTAACGTTATCCAGAGTTCGTCTTGTATCAAAATTATTGTAAACTGACTGATATTATTTCCGCCATGTTAAATTGGAGTTGTAAACAATGTCTCTTCCAGCCCTGAAAAAAAAAAACTGATTTTGGTGTGCTGTTAATCAGTGCCGCGAACTCTAATATAAACATGCAAACTGTTCATTATCAGAAATCACAGATGCGACGGTTAGTTTAACAAAGTGGTGGAAAAGATCATATGCCGGCCAATATGATAATGTTCTTTCAGTTTTCAGTATCTCATAAATAATTAAACTGCATATATATTTCAGAAACTAGCGAAACGAAACACAGAAATAAATCTTCCAAAACCCCTATCAAGTAGAACTTGAATTAAATAATGAAAATTATTTTTTTAAGCGATTCTCAAGTTGCAGTTTGTGTTGCGTACAGTTACATGTGGTTAAGTGTTGCAAGGTAATCTGGAGCTCGCTCAGTGATGTATGTACACACTCACCGCACGCAGCAGGAACCAGTAACCAGAGTGGAGCCGGGAGAAACTGAATGTACTGCGGCCACTCACGAGAGAGCGGCGAGGAACTCGTTACACACGTGCTGTGACGTCAACTGCACTACTGCGTTTAAGTGGCTGGCGTGTAAACTAGCAACATATTAGGTACAGCACGGAGCACAACACAGCTTACCTTGCAACAGTTCACCACACGCCACTGGTTGCGTGTGACTACATTCGCCCATCAAATGAAAAATCTTGAAGTGCGTTTCAAGTGCTTCCCCGCGTGCTTTCAACTTGAAACACATATACGGGAGAATTACACTGCTGGCCATTAAAATTGCAACCACCGCGAAGGGCGCGAGCCATCGCAACCATAATTATTGGACAGAATACCCATCATACACTAGGTAACATGATTACTCTCGTAGCTCGCAATGGCGTTAAGAACGTGGGGGAATCAGTATTGGGTTTCCCTACGCCGGGCGATAATAACCGCTTATACACGACGTGTATAAGCGGTTATTAAGAGGAAGAAACTTTGTGCATCCACGCTCCTGGTTGTTATAAACACAATGGTTCTGAATGTGTTGTAGCTCAGCTTCACCTCTTTTGCACAAATTCTTCGTTTTCGCGTCATCATTTTGGATTCATAGTAATTAGGTACTGACATTGTGCGATTACAGAAAATTTATGTTATACGAGTTGTTTAATTATGTGTTATCTGCTTGTTGCAAAGAGTCAGGAACACATTTATATTTTATCAATAAGTTCCTGCCTTTATGCAAGCAAAAAATAACACACAGTGAAAATAGATTTGGTATTGGAAAAGGCTTTCATATACTTTCAGAATACCTTTTACGTTTATAGCGGTAATTTATGTAACACGCACGCTTAAGTATTAGAGATGGGATTTATTTAACGTTATACTTATAATAAACTCTTTTTATTTGTTTGCGTGTTACACGAGTAACACGTTCTATTGTTTATACCGTTATTTTTGGAACCTCTGGATTGTAACTGTTCAACTTCCCCCCCCCCCTAGGCCCCTGCCAAATAAGCACTACGCATACGAAAACGTTATTTTTGGAACACTAAGCTTTGGAACAGTGATCAATGTAATCGTTATTTCCCAGAAAGTCGAGGCAGGCGAGAAATATTTCACAGTAACCTGTTAACAAAAATAGCACATTTCTGGAACGTGTTACCTACGTGAAACTGGAACGGTGGAACGCGTTACGTGAAAGTAACTGTTTGGTCCATCCCTATTAAGTAAGTTCGCAGCTGAAGGAGCCGGGTCGGCGAGGAGGGACGTCCTCCGGGGAATGTCCGTCGACCTAGTAGTGAGGTCACCGGCTGTGAGTTACAGTGTCCTCGCGGTGACAGCTCACGGCAGAGGACGGCGCTGAAGGAGCCGGCCGAGCGATAAAATACGCTGGAGGAGGGAAACATTTTTTTGCGCTCGCCTTCTGCCCCCCTCCCCCCCTTCACCAGAGGCGACCCGTACATCACCACGTCTGACCCTTTAGCTCGAGCAGGTCGTCTTATTTCCGCCACGTGACGGGACGCACCCATGTCATGTTCCCACGGACCACAGCTCAAGTAGCGAGCTCACAGTGAATATGAGGTACAGTCTAGTGCTCACGAGAAGTCGAGGCTCTGGAATTCGGGCAGGGTGGCTGGGCTGCAATGTCGCCACCGCCGTCTCTAGCCCGTACTACCAGTACTAAAACTATCAGTTCGCAGGGAGACTTTCCTTTCATACGACACGCATACAAACAAACTCTATAATGTCATGGTATACGCCTCTATTATTTATTTTAACAGTAACCTTTAAATTCGCCATTTTAGGCGCCCGTCTNACGCATACAAACCTGGTGTGCGAAATTTTTTGCATTGTGTTTGAAGTACAAATTTTTAAAGCAAGCTATTTATTGTACGTACTCGCAATCTGTTCCCGCGCGAAAATTAATCACATTTTACAATAGTTACAATTTTCAAAACATCTTTCACACTACCAACACTAATTTGAAGACTTTCAGCATGGCCAAAAACAACATTTACAAACTGTTTTAACTTAAATTGTTTTACTTGAATACCTGCAAAACAACCATAGTGACCTGCAAGCAATTTTGATGGGACAAATTTAGGGCGAAAACAGTTAAGATCAGGATGCATAACTTAAAAATACTCTGAAAGGAGATACTCTTACTGCTTACCTCAAACAGTGGCTGTTGTTGTCCGGTGATAATTTATTCACTTTTGGCAAGTGGATTCGGAAGAGTAAAACTCGTCGTCAGATGAATCACTCGAGCCACTGGAGTCACGGCCTAGGCATATCACAAAACTGTATATTGCGTCTTCCCCACGATAGTCCTTTTGCCAGTAGTCTGCTTCTATATTTTGGACATGCAAACAGTATCCTTGCCAGTCTTCTTCAGCGACGGAAGATATTGCTTCCGTCATAATTTCCATTAGCTTTGTTAACGACAAGCTAGCAGTAATGTTTTTTTCCCGCACTAGTCTCTTTGTTTTTAGACCACCCTAGTTCAATGGGATTAAGTTGGCACATATAAGCAGAAAGTCTAAGAACATCGTGTCCATGCATTTTTAAAAGTTGGTCAATGCGGAGTACTTTTTCAGGCATCCTGTTCTGCGTAATTAAGTCTAAATGCTCTGTTTTTAGCATTTCATGAGAAAAGGGAATGTGTTTATTGGTCAACCATGACTCAATTTCCTTTTTCACTGCATACTTCGATGGGGGTTTATTTTCTTGCACTGAGTGGTAAGGCGCATTGTCCATAACAGACTTTCCCAGCAGGTTTGGCAATAACTGATTATGCATCCACTTACCGTAGCTCTGCCTGCTGGGAATACAGTTTCAGCACCTGCATGAACAATAATTAAACGGTTCGAAGAACTGCTGTTAGTCAACACACCACGTTCAGTATCACTTAGCAAACATTTGTTAAATGTGATGTTGCTATCAACCCAGGTTTAATCAATGTAAATTATGGGGCCCCCTCCATTCTGTAGTGGAAAATCGATTTCAAGTATTTACAACACCATTGGACAATGTGCTGTCTTTCCACTAGTATTTTCCGAGAACTGTTACACAGTTTCCATTTAAACCCCATTTCTTTCAGTATCCGCCTGAGCATATGAACACTTCATGGAAAATCATTTTTTTTCTCTCAAAGCATCGAGAAGCTTAGGACATGTTGGTACTTGTTTCTGTACTAAGTAAAAATCATGAATTACGTCTCTGATTATTCTCCTATAAAATGTGTCACAGTGCACATTTCTTTCACGTGGACGATTTCTGTGTTTTCCTGGTGTTGACAGCGAACTGTTACAAGCATCGGCACCTTCTTTGCGAATTCTGGAAATACTTCTCATAGAAATGCCAGTGTATTCTGATGCATGTAGATTGGATTGAGATAATAAATGCCTTATTTGACATTCAGTAACTTCTTCGTCACATTTGTTTATCACATGTCTGATCACCTCCCTCGCTTCGCTGTGTATATTTTTCCCTTTCTTTCTTGACTGCGCCATAATATACCCTCCTGATACGCATGCAACCGACACTAACTCGTGACTGACTTCCAGAGTGCTGTTTCTTTTGGAATGACTAGTAGCGAGGGTGACCCATTACTTAGACAGCGGGCTATATAAGACGNAGGGGGCAAGGGAGGGTTTGATGACCCGACTACCACCCCGCCACACAGCCTTGCCTTCTCGTCAGCTTCCTATTATAGACCTATCTCGCTGGCTGCACAGAACCAGTCTCCGTGTCCCAACATTGAACTACTTTTTTAAGACACTTCACCGTATCTTCCAACTTTTCTGAATCCCTGCTGCAGTTCTAAGTTCCTGAATATTACTTCCTTCCCATGCAAAGAAAGCTTAATCAAGTATATTGGCTGTTCACGCTAATGTGACCACTTTTGAAATCAACCTTCGAAAAATGTCACTGCCCCTACCTGTGTAAGTTGATGGATTTGGTATGTCCGAGGACAACTGGTGGTGGTGTGAGGTGCCAGCCACTATCATGGATGAAGTCACCGCCACCATCTTGAATTTCCCTGTTTCACATCAATTTTTTTTGTTTTTTTTTTTCTAAAAAAAAAAAAACACTTAAAAATCCTAGAACTTCCCTAAAAAATTCCGGATTTCCCTTCAAACCCACAAACTTTGCCACGAAAAAAATGCTTCTCGCACCCAAGATTGCCACAGAGTGTCATTTACTCATTACAGCTGGATGTGGCTGAAAATTTAGTACGTGCCAATTGCAATGAGTAAATATCTAGCAGAATATTCTACTAAAACGTCAGTAATCTAGGAGCTTCTGGGACAACTGGAGGTGGTGTAAAGAGACAGGTGCCATGGCCGCCATTTTGGGTTGCATTACCTCATACTCTGTCATTATTTGTCATCGCACCATCCTATTAATCACCTTCATTCGACTCCATCTTGGATTTAGATTTTATTCGTTTCACCTCATGCTCTATCATTCCTTCTTACCTTAGTCGCCTTCGCTTCACCCTTTTACTCAGCTCTCACGTGCGAAAATCCGGGAGCGACACCGCCGAGAATCGAGCCCGGTTCACCTTGGCTCTAGCCACTGCGCTACTGTGGCCTCCTTGATCACCTTCGAAGAAGGGAATGCAACCCGCAAGCCAGGCTGAGGTTTAGTCTGCTCAGGTTGGGAAGTTCATTGCTAATAGTTTGGCAACAAACATTTTCGCCGCCAGGTAGCTCTGGTGTCGCATTGTGTACCGGATGTTCTGCGTTTTGTATGCACTGTAAGCAAATGGGTTTGTAAAACTGAATTTAGCAAAACGTTGGCTGACACAATTACTTTATTTAAATGAGACAACGGAATTGAAAATTTTTTAACTCTTGCACTGAAATAAGCTTGTTTATGAACGCTAAGTTTCAATCACATTGGTATTTTTGGCTTTTTACTCATGTAAACACCATTGGTGGACGTGAATAATAGTTACATAATTAAGTTGACACTCAATAATTTGCCTAGGGCAACTATATAAACATCACAATTCGGACAAAACACAAACTTAAAAAAAAAAAAAAACCATAAACAGAATTTCTACATTTACCGCCATCTTAAAAGTAACCACTTTGTAACACCAGCGCTTCTTGTGGCGTAAATAAAGTAAATGTAACTTTGAATCGTCTTCCACGTGTTGTTCAATATTCGGTCTTAAAACTGGATTTTGCAAAACGTTCATCGTCTTGTTTCACTCCTTAAAGTTGCCATGAATCCTTGCATCGACCAAGTGAGGGTGTGAAATTTCTATAAGCATAAATTTATTGATATTACGGTAATTCTCACTGTAATGTGTATAAAGCAAAAATAAATAAATACACTGAGGTCAACAATTAACGTTACACCTTAAATGAGACGTAAAGACTCAGGAATACTATATTTCCTAAATCGTTGCCTAATTATTTTGTAATTACCCAAATAAGCTAAAAAAAAGGTAATTAAACCACGTGGTACCTAACGAGGTGAAGCAGTGGTAAAGCAGGTTTCTTACAGGCCATGGCAGATTCCTTCCCCGAGTAACTATCTCCGTCCTTATTGACCTCGCTGTCGGCGAGACGTTCAGTTCTACCAACCTACTTTAAGCAAATGAATCCTTCCATTAAGGCAGAGTCGACGTAGAATAGATACGGGGAAGATGACTCTCAGAGAAGGTCGGCTGTCCTACCCGAAGGACAGGTCTCGATGACGGATGACGTGAGATGAGGCGTGGTTGCAGAGGCGACCAACTGCAGCCGTGGAGAAAACGTCAGTACGGAAGTGTCAAACCAACTGCCCTGCGACCGTGAAAGTAATAAAGACGCACAAAATTACCCCGACACCCGAATTATTACTCCCAAGTCCGTAATCTAAGGAAACTGAGAAAAAATTTTTTCGCTACAACTCTACACATTGTAGGTTCTCGGAGTCGTTATTACGAATGTGTTTCGCGACCCACCTACGTCGTGGATTGGTTGTGGTTCCTTGAATACTTCCGGCATGTGCGTATAGGATGTAATGAAGTACATAGCAAAGTCTCGGGGAAACTGTCCTCAAATCTACAAANGAGGCGTGGTTGCAGAGGCGACCAACTGCAGCCGTGGAGAAAACGTCAGTACGGAAGTGTCAAACCAACTGCCCTGCGACCGTGAAAGTAATAAAGACGCACAAAATTACCCCGACACCCGAATTATTACTCCCAAGTCCGTAATCTAAGGAAACTGAGAAAAAATTTTTTCGCTACAACTCTACACATTGTAGGTTCTCGGAGTCGTTATTACGAATGTGTTTCGCGACCCACCTACGTCGTGGATTGGTTGTGGTTCCTTGAATACTTCCGGCATGTGCGTATAGGATGTAATGAAGTACATAGCAAAGTCTCGGGGAAACTGTCCTCAAATCTACAAAAAGTAAACATGTTTTGTAAGCATGTGCCTGGAAAAACATCATTTATTTTTCCATATTTCTGTTTACATTTTATGGGGTGCGCGTGGGTTTCTTTTTGTGGGCGATGTTTTAGCTACAGTGTTCATTTTGGTGCGTGGTTATGCACATGATAGCTATGTTGACGTTGTAAACAAAAACACCTTACAGTACAAACAGAGGTGTAATGGAAACCTGTAACAAGATAATGAAACGTTTTCGAACCTCTTCTTACACTTCGTTGTCTCTAACAGACGCGAAAAACGTTTCTTTGATATTTTGACAGATGTTTTGAGACATGCTGTAGTCATTGTTTTACGTCCTCTGGTCTCTCCGTGCCATCCATCCTCGCAGAAGACCCACACTCACACGGATGACCAGTCTATTTGCTGAGAAAGGAAAGGGAAATGGGCAGACGTCAAACTTGTGTAACCAGTTTGGGAGCCATGACCTACAGATGATTCAACTCCGCCGCTCAGAATGTACAGTTCAGCTGAGTTGAGATATTCTTGAGTACCGGCGAGGCTGAAATAAGGTGGGGATGGTGCAGCGGCTGAATGAAAGGGCGCGGGAAACGGAAGTGCCCCGAGGAAACCAAACGGCAACGTCCGCCACGTTTCCCGCATGCAAAAGTCCTTGTGATCCCGGCGGGGATCAGACCCGGTTCACCTTGGAAGGAGGAAAGTAGTCTTAACTAATAGGTTACCGAGGCACCTGGGAAGGTACGGAATATCTGGGAATGACAGTCATCGCCTTACAGACGTCCCGACACAGCTTCATCATCCTGACTCAGCATAGAATAATCTAGATGGCATCACCTCAGCTACATCACTGTTTTCTTAGGCTACATCCACGGTTGGGTTCTTGTGAGTCCTCTTCTTCGAGTGCGTGGACTAGCATTCGAGTACAGCGGACTGTACTTCGAGGACATCTCGTAGACGAAGTGTTAGTGCAACGCTGCGTTAGATGACGGGGACCTTGGCAGCGTGGGACCTGCGGCTACGAGTGCGGTACAGTTGTGAAGTGTGCCCGGCTGCTCTCAGGTCGACAACACTGTAGACTGTTACAAACCAAGAGGACATTGCAAAGGTGGGGCGAGATTGGTGGGGAAATATCCTGAGGCTTCTGCGGCCGTCGTCTCCAGATTCTTGGTTCCGGGTTGTCGCCACGTCACTGTCGTCTCTCACGACGCTCCGGATGACACTGCAGTCTCCATCTTCAGGGTATAGCAGCAGTGGTCTGTTGCCTGTCGCTTCGTATACCATTCAGTAGTTAACAAACTCCTGCTGCTGTTCTATCCCGAAGATGGAAAATTCCGAAACGTCAGGAGAAACGATTGTGATGCGGTCACAACCCAAAAGCAAAAAAAAATATGGTGAAAATTCGCTGTAGAAGTGGGTGAGAACATACTACGGTTTATAACACAAAGTTTACATCACCCGTAAGACACTTATTTTAAAAAAAGGCGGGTACATAAATATTTCATGTTAGTTTGGTATATACTATGTACAGGATATATATATAACGTTTTACAGGCATATATATATATATATATATATATATATATAACGTTTAACCGATTGCGACCAAACATGGAATAATGAAATAATCAACAATAAACATAAAATATGCTGATACATAGTTTCTTTTATTCGCAATTGTCTAAAATAGTGCCACATAAAAAATACCGTTTTTGTGTAATATCTCTAGAAATAATCAGTCTATTCCTACCAAATTAGGGAAAAAAGAAATACTGACGTATGACATATAAAAAGATATGTTTTAATTGGTGAGACACTGATTTTTAAAATGGTGGACTTATAAAAATATTACTATAAAAAATATGTAACCAGTTATAACCAATCTTTGCATGCTGGTAGTAATTATATTACAGCCATCAAATGTTTCTACACGGTGCAGTCTGTATGACATTTTGTAAGATAGCGCCAATTTTATGCCAAACTTCGGAAAATTTGACAGATTCCCACTAAATTTGGCAAACAGGTGTTACTATTTGCAATAGGCCATGTAAACTGATGTTTAAAATGGATTAGTGTCTGACTTTAAAAATGACGATATATAAATATTCTATTTTAGCACACATGTTCCTTTTTTATAAATTTCAGAGTACGGCCTACTCCATCAAATAACTACTTACATACACGTGTAGAGGGAAATAGATTATTTAGTTGTATTGGTAATGAAGAGGAGTGAAGTTGTTTGGGCAGCTCTTAACATCGAGGTCTCGACAGCCAATGAGGGTGAAGCGAGGTGAGTACGCAGCATCGCCGAAATGCATTCC
>NQII01000272.1:752017-822394 GCA_002778355.1 Clitarchus hookeri | reverse complement strand
CCCAGAAAACGAGCCAACCACAGCGGCATCGACCTGCACGATTACCACGTGCGAAAATCCGGGTAGCGACCCCTTCGGGAATCGAACCATGTCCATGTTCGTTTTGGCGCGTGGCAACCGCGGCCCCAGTTATACAGGTAACTTATTGTTTTCCCCTCGGGTGAAACTATGCGTTGGACGTTGGCCCTGGCCGAAGGCAAGAACATGGGCGCGATATGTTACAGTCCATGTATGGTTACTTCCAACTTTTCTGAAGCCCTGCTTAGGTTTTACTTTCAGGTTATTCCTCCACCTCATGCAAATAAAGCTTAACCAAGTCTAAAAAATTACACCAAAGGGACAACGCGCCGCATTCGTGCGCACTCAGTTTAATAATATTTTGCATAAAAACTAATTCTCACTAGGCATTTCCAACAAACCAATTTTCTCCCTGCTTTTATTCATATTCATTATAATTAAAATATTATCATTTAATTGATAAAATAAAATTTTAAGTATTTATTTAACCAAAAATAAGTTACCTTCATGTTAACAGAAATATAAAATGCTTGTGATACTTAACATATTTAGGAAGAAACCAAACATGTCATAGGTTACATGGAGTGATTTTTCAAAAGTTTGACTAAAAAGTGTGAAGTAAACGCGAATAGACTAATGCATGTTTTAGCAAATACGATACTTCTTATACTAGCATATTGACACTGTTGGCTATTTTTGTGTATGCGTATATCTGTGTAATAAACATACACACATACTGGCATACAACCACATATACATACACATTCATATACAAGTATAGATATGCACACAAATATATAAATTACCTGTTAAGTTATTGTAGAAACGACCACCTTGGAAGGTTTTTAATGCATTTTACTACTTAGATATTCTTTCACAGAATAAAATACATTTTCTGCTAAAAATATTTATAATTCGGTTTAATATTTTGAAGGTTTTCAATTTTTTAAATATCATTTGGTAATTGGATTTAGAGCTGGTTTCATTCATATCGAGGTCTCTCAGCAAATTTTTCAGTTTCATGAGATAACATGGATATTTTGTTGTATTAAAACGTGGTATTTTTTAAAGCATATAGCACTTTATGGTAAATGTATAAGCAATGGAATGTTGAAATATCACCACATTGCAGACAAGATGCCAATAGTCGTGTATACAGATTTTGAGTCAATGCTCCTGCCCATCCTGATCTGCCAGACACACATCCACTTTCCTAAACATTTTACGATTTTCTCTTAGATGGCGCACAAATTAGGAGATGGTCTACGGCAATGTATATTCTACATATATCTAGAGGATAAAAAATNTTCTCTTAGATGGCGCACAAATTAGGAGATGGTCTACGGCAATGTATATTCTACATATATCTAGAGGATAAAAAATTAGAAAGGAATTAAATTCTAAGCAGGGCTTTCAAAAGTGCTCAGTTTATCGTGAACATTCTATAATTTTGTAGTCAATATTAGTCAAAATCAATGAAATGCTATGTTGTTAATGGCTGGCAAGAAATTGTTTTCATGTAAAGTGTTATAAAATTGATTTGGATTTCTGGTAGGCAATTTGTAAAACAAATAACACTTAATTGTTAGTTAAAATGGCAGAGAGTTAATGTAACAACGTATGGTGATGATTTTTAATTTTCTAAACACCTTTACATTGAAAGTTCCACCTACTTCAGCTATNTAATGTAACAACGTATGGTGATGATTTTTAATTTTCTAAACACCTTTACATTGAAAGTTCCACCTACTTCAGCTATTCTCGCAGCACATGAGATGAGACTATTAGAAAGTAACTTGTTTAAGTTAAAAGTTACCTTGCAAAAATGTAACCGGTTACCCCAAGAAAGTTACTTTAAAGTAGTTCATTANACTTGTTTAAGTTAAAAGTTACCTTGCAAAAATGTAACCGGTTACCCCAAGAAAGTTACTTTAAAGTAGTTCATTAGTAGTAGGGAAATGCCGATTCGAGCCCAGGAAAAAGTTGCTTAAATCGGAAGGTACCCCCCTGGGGCTCTAAANGTTCATTACTGAATAACTTATTACTTTCGTTAAGTTGCTACCTAACACTTTGCACAACCCCAGTAAGGAAATTCTTCCACGATCGATCAGAAACGAGATTGAAAAATGACGTATTTTACAGTTATCGCGGATATTTACGACCAGTGTGTTGGCCAACCATATGTTATAAAGACGTTTTTATTTTTTTTATATGTGAAAACTTAAGATTCTCTTTTTCCCCCAGGAAATTATTTCTGAGGGCACGTGGACATTAACAGTGATGGTAGTAAAAATGCAAAAAAATCCTCAGTGACTTCGTTCTGCTTTAGTTTTTATAACAGATATTCGAGTTGTTTAAAACTGGCAAGAGCTTAACACACAACATTTACAACAAATCGTTATCATCTTCATAATACAAACGTAGCACGCACAGAAATGTTCGTGGAAATAAAAACGGAATTCAGAAATGTAGGCAACTAGAAGTTAATTTAAGTACTCCTCTACCACAAGTTCGTTTAGCGTTGCTCCCTTAATTGGAAAGTTGTGATTGGCCGACATAGAACACAGCATAAGAAATTGAAACTTTTTAGTTCTTCTTATGCTATTATTGCTGGCAGGCAGCCNTTGGCCGACATAGAACACAGCATAAGAAATTGAAACTTTTTAGTTCTTCTTATGCTATTATTGCTGGCAGGCAGCCTTTTCATTCCATGATGTTGTGTTGTAGCAGGCCCCATAGGCATGTCCGTGTTCAAATTTTTACTGTTATTTCTTACAGAAATTGTTGTAGCAATAACTAGACATCCCCGTTTTTAATCTAGNGCGTGTTCAAATTTTTACTGTTATTTCTTACAGAAATTGTTGTAGCAATAACTAGACATCCCCGTTTTTAATCTAGTAAACCATTGAATTTAGTGCGGAAGGATTTTACACAATTCTAAGATAAACGAATGTCTTGGAATAACTGCGATGAAGAGCACTAATGTAATAATACCATCAGAATTTTAAGTCGTAGCTAACTTCATAAAATTTAGCGGTAAAAACTTTTAACGCATAAACGTTATATGGTGCAATACTTTCATTGAAATCAGTGATAGTTACCTAGCACCCTCATAAATTTACAATCAGAAGAGACATAACAACACATAAAATCATAAATTATCATAAGCTGTCTGCCAATAAACCACATACACAATATTTTTAAACCTCACTTCCTACAAATATTATCTAGTTTTCTAAACGTACTGCCAACTGTTGACTGGTTGAAGTATGACACATTACTCGCTACAAGTGCCATCTAGCTTCGATGAAAGCAACCAACCTATAAATCTCACTACTGAGTTTTTTTTTAAATAGGAAAATTTTAAGCCAAATAATTTTATGCTAAGTGACATTAGGCCAAATAATTTTAGGCCAAGTGACTTTAGGGTAAATCATTTTAGGCCATGGAACTTTGGGACAAATTATTTTATTCCAATTGAGTTTAGGCCAAATTATTATAGGCCAGGTGATGGTTCTGAAACTGTTTGGGCCAAATAATTGCAAGCCAAATGGTGCGCACGCGAATAGAAGTCACCCGATGANTAATAACATGCATGACGTTGCCCCCGGGGTGATGGGCTTTCGCGAGTCGCAGCGGTATTGTCTGTCGAAGCAGATGTCAGAAACACGAGGCTGACATGCTGGCGTCTCTGCCGCGCAGAAACGGGTCCAAGTCGTTTCTCGGAACCAGTGCTGCAGACCGCGATCGACCAGCTCGCGGGTCGAAGCCGGTCATCACCGACTGCGAACGTTATTGTACATTTTTATGTTGTAAGCTATACTTTTATTCGATACGTTCCTCGCAACTCATTTGCATCCCAGACTAAATTATATTTTTTTCTGTAAACCTTTCAAGCAATTATTTCAAGAGTTTTCACGATTTAAACGAAATAAATAAAAAACAAAAGAATCCTATTTAGTCGTATTGCGAAAGAGTTTAGCTAATATATATTTTTTGTATGCTGAAAATTATCTGAAAGGTAAAAGAGTTAAATTTTTCAGCTACTCTAATTTTTCTCAAATCATTAGATGTGTTGTGTTTCAGCAAGTTAAGGCCCCCGCCTACCTGGTGGTTGAACTGCGTTGCAGTGGGTTTAAAATACTCGTTTTTCTACAGAACTATTGAACGTGCGCCAGTGTGCTGATCTACGAAAAGAACACACATATCAGACGAGGGCTGCCGACTGCTTTCAAGACGTCACGCACATTTCAAACACTACTTCAGAGCACTCTAAAATGGCTATAAACGGCTTTTTCGAAGTGCTGTATCACAAAATATACCCATCAGATACAAACCAGACTACTCGAGGGCCCTGCATTGAAGCTTCCTACAGACTTCCCACCAATAAGATAACACGGTCACCGCTGAAAGTCACATAAGTACGCGCAGTGCGACGAGAACACCGCGTGCCAGTTGAGAACCTTGCGCTTAGCGGCGATGGCGCCCTTGATGCGCGAGGCAGTGTCGCCCTTATCGCTCCCGCGCTTCTCCGCCTCAAACGTAGACGGGCGGCGGGAGCTTTAAAGCCTAATTCAACGTAGTTCGTTGTCATATTATTAACGTTATTAATTTACACTTTAATGTCTCTGCTTGGTGGTTTTTTTGTAGTATGCTGGAAATATTGGTAGTGGTTGTTATATGTTTTGTCAATTTGGAGAGTAGAGCTGAGTTCCGAGTGTTACGTCCATCTCACCACGCCTACTCTTGCACTAGTAAAAGTCCAACCACACAGTAAAAGCCTTGCCAAGCGTATATCTATCTAGCTCCGATTCTATCCGTTGCTTGATTTTAATCGCTACACGTTTTATGTGCCTGCGCGCGAATCACAGGCGGTTAGTACCAAACATAATTGTGTTTGGCCCAATCAAACACCACAAGGAAAACTGCAAGGGTGCACGTAGAATATTTAAGTGTATGCACTCTTTTTGCGAAAATAAGGTGTCATTATGTGTAACAAACGTTTTCCACAACTCATGTGCATTCCAGGCCAGTTTTGTCAGTAATTCACCTGTTGAACGATTCTTAAAATGTAATCTCACCAAAAAAAATTTTGGGGAAAAAATTCTTAAATTGTATTTAGTTTTTATTGCCTATTTTTATAAGTGACTCAATTTTTAATAGGTTTTAAATACTTTTATTTTCATCAGCAAACCAATCGCATGCATATCATTAGTAGGTTTGTGATTTTCTTGTAGCTTCAGTGCAGTGCGGTTTAATCGTGTAGCACTAAGAACAAATGGATGGACGGGAAGAATATTATACTACTATCACATATTTTATGTGTTGGGAAAAAATTAATTATTGATCACCAAACATACTTCAAAAAGCATTGTACTGCTTCGTCTGCAAAAACTGCGTCCAACGTACTTCAAACCACGCCCGTGTAATAGTCAGATGTATTGTTATAGCGGGATAAAACTTCAAGGTGAGACCCGTCGTGCAGCTAGCTATGATTGCGTGCGGGTGTGTGATGGACGTGGGAGGGGTTCCGAGTACCGTACTCATGAGAACACACCCGCTCGCACCATTCGCATTGTCGCGCACGCTTGCTGCATGCTGTCTTGTTTGTCTGCGTTCTCGTCGACCGCGAGTATTTTACGTGCCCTGTAACAGGATACGTTTGTGACCGCGGGTACGTTTTGTCTTGTGTTCAGACGCGAGTCTCGCGGACGGTGCGATACTGCGCGTTTTGAAGTGAATGTTTCATACAAAGGAAGTATATTTCTAGGCTGTAAATGTCGTGTTACCATGGGAGGACTGAAACGTAATTGTGTTACACTTGATACATTTATTCAGTTTTATACGCTGTTCACAGTAAAGTGAGCATTTTTGAAAGCCCCTCTTTTCTTCATTTCGTATCCTTTCGCCACATGTAAAAATTACATTGCCATGAGCCTCCTAACTTTATTCATGCGCCGGTAAAGTGAAAATGTGGTATTGTTAGGAACCCTGATGTGTTTTTAATATATTAATTCATTCTCTAATGTGTAAAAAATATAAATAATAATGTGAGTTGCCACAATTTTAAACATTACACTCGTAATAAGTGAAAACTTAGAACTATTTTACTCGATTCATGGCCATCTTAACTGGGAGCCTGTACGGTGCTCATTTAACCCGTTACAGCATATAGTATTTTCCATTACTCAGTGCTGCAGTATACGGTTCTCGTTCGAACTGTTGCCATGCTTCTACGAGACCACCAGAGTGCATACAAGTAGAGAGTTGTAACTCAAGGGTATAACGAGAGATCCTTATCCTATTCATGTGTTTGCCGAAGCAAGCCGAAGAAAGATCTACGATACAGCCGACGTTAGAGCACAGAATAAACTGCTGTACACAGTCTCGCTTTGTTATGTCGGTGGCAATGAAGGGACTTCGCCAGCTGGTATCTTTTCATTTTGTGAGTGGCTTTTGTTTTCTGGACAATATTGTTGACGTGTCAGTTATTCATAGTTATTTTATATAACAAATAAATTTAAGAAAATGTAAACTGTAATCGTGAAGGTGAAATACTACTTTACAACCAATTTTATGAGTACATTCATGAACGCACACGTGACAGGAGGGCGCTTATACAAGGAAGAGAGAGTGTTACCACCATCAAAATTAAGATATGAAAATCAAACACGAGTTTATACATTATCTAAAGAAAGAAACTGCATGAGTGTTTATTTTATATTTATGCAATGTGAACATAGTATAAAGTTTGTTTAAATATTCAATAATCTTTTTCAATGCCGAAGTTGTAAGACCGCAGAACCTTGACTTCGGGTATCTTCGGTTAGGATTCGTTTTCCTTATTCGAGTTACGAGCATAGCCTGAAGATGAAGTAGACGGAGCTCGCTGAATGAGCACAACCAATCTCCGTGCCCAACATTGAACTGCTTTTCTGTCAACACTTCTGGCGAAAACGACATGGTTTGCACTTCAGGTTGGAAAACTAAATTTGTAAACAACGGCTTTGAGATGTATGCATACTTCCTTTATCCAATTTGTTACGCAGTTTGATTAAATTAAAACTTGCAAAAGTATTTTGTCAATATAATAGTGGTTGTAATTTAAAAATTAGGATACAAACAAACAACTGCAACACTGTTGATCATGTGACTGACAATTTTGTGTTCCTTTGGGGTAGGTCAGTGTTGCGTACATGCGCACAAGACGAATAAGCGGTCTGCCACGTCTTTGGTTTATGGTCACGAGGGCCTGGATACCACTCCTCGAGCGGCTTGCAGTCGCTCGACCATGACCCCGCGCTTGCAAGGTCGTTCGCCGAAGTGCGACTCCCAACGCTTGTTACTGGGAGCGTGGCAAGTCGGTGATTGCATGTCTGGGAGACATGGCCTCGTCGTAAAGTCGACGCGCTTTGAAAGGTCACAATGACGTGATCTGAGACACACTCGGGTACCGAGAGCATTATCGCGGAATTCGTATGATTTGAGCCGTGTTAAGTTTTGCCGCAAGTCCGACCCCGGACGGCTGCCATGCGAGTGGGGTTTCCCACGCTGTTGAAAATCTCCGTAAATATACGGAAATGTACGGTAAATACACGAAAACGCAATCCGTAATGATGAAAGACGGAGCTGACTCCGTAAATGCAAAACAAGGAAAGTCTCCGCATGTCACGTTGCTTCGGGTTTCGGGAACGAACAATGCCGAGTCGACGCGAAGATTTCTTCGCCACTGTAACAAGAAAATGATCGTTTCTGCTGCACTTAGGTAACCCACACCACTACACGACCTATTCTGTCAAACATTAAAAAAGTAGCAACAGGCGTCTGTAACATTTAACAACACTTAAAATACACTAACTTTCATGGAAACTTAAAAATTCGCTTACGTGTCTATAGGAATACAAAAGTTATACCTCATTAACATACAAGAAATATTCTGTGATTTGTTGGAGTCAAGGGCTTCTAACAAACTGATCCAATCTCAAATCTCGTTCAGGTACAAAATATTTTAACATCTTAAAGTATCTTTCTTATACACAATAGAACCCTCACATCACGAAAATTAGATTTTTTTCCCCCTGGAAGTACAACAAACTAATAATGAATTCAAATCTAAGGTTCCGTGAATTCACGAAAAGTTCTGTGAAATTTACGGAAAGCCCGTTTTTGAAAATCAACGTGTCCGTAATTTTACAGAGAGTTTACGAACACCTATGGATAAATTTTTACGAGCACTTATCCGCGAAATGAAGTGAAATGTTCTCAAAGTGCACAAGGTTTTATAGTCTATTGCCGGTTTGTTCACACTTTTTGAATGAAACCTTGGAAAATCACCCTATGCATGACGTGTTTGGTTGTTTCATAAATATTTCACGTATCACAAGCATTTTATACTTATGATGACGTAAATATATCTTATTTCTGGTGACATTGAACCTTTACTTATATTTACCTGCAGATTATAATATTCCAAATATAATCAATACTAATAAAAACAGTGAGAAAATAGGTGTGTTGATAATGCCAATTATATGCTAATCACAGTAAAGTTAGCACTCTTTGAAGCCCTCTCATTCGGAAAAACTGTCAATAAATATACTTTATTGTAGCATTATACTTTAACTTTCTATTCCGGCGAAATATATAGACTGTGTTTACTACTTACATGGCAGTATTCATTTTAAAATGTGGTGGAATAATAAAACAATTTTAAATGTAAACAAAACACGTTCATCACTATTGTTCGTGTGATTTTGACAGGTTTAGTGGCGCGAGGGGCGAGTCAATGTTGGAGACTTGCGCAGAAGACGAAAAATGTACTTACCTCATATTTAGTCTATTGTACACGTCGACTGTCTTCCCCATTATGGCGGTTCGGGTGCCGTTTTGGTATTATCGCGTATGGCGGGGTGTTTCTGATAATAGGGTCTCATTACGCGTCACGATTGAGGGCGACGGCCTTGCTTTTGGGTGCAACTATGTAATGGGTGTTCACAGTAATGCCAGTATTTCTCACATCGACCTTTGAGAGAAGTCACTACCCACGGCTACATTTATGCTGCAGTACAGAATGGCATCAGGCTTCCAGTTGAGAAAAATACTTCTAAGACTTCGCGTCATGTCTTGAATGCAATGCTTACATTTATAGCCAATGAGTTGAAGTCAGTGGTTCTTCTTTTATACACAGAAAAGCACGAATTTGCGTACTACCAACGTATTTACATAAACATTTTAACGGTTTTAAATGGGTAGCGCATAAATAAAGTGGGACGTTCCACGGCAATGTTAATTTCACATAATGCGGAAGGATACACAATGCGAAGAAACTAGGTTCTAAGCAGGGCTTTCAAAAGCGCTCAACCAACCTCGAAGAGCACAAAAAAGCGTCTATATTCAATTCGCAGTATCTACATACTTTTTTAATCAAACCTTGGAAAATTCACCCCTTGTATGACATTTTCGATTGTTACTTAGTGCCACGTATCACATTCGTTTTATACTCCTGTTAGCATAAAGAAAATTTATTTTTGTTTAAATTGAAATTATATTTTTATAATATCTATACATTATAGTTAATACGAATAAAAACAGAGAGAAGATATGTGTAAGTAATGCCTAGTAATAAGTTGTTCTCATGCAAAATATTACTACTCTCCTTTTGGTGTAATTTTCTAGTCACAGTAAAGCTTTGTTTTATAAGGCGAAGGGATATCCTGAACGTATAGCTTTAGCAGAGCTTGGGTCTATGGTGGCTGAGCGGTTAGACTGCTCGCCTCCAACCAAGTTGAACCTAGTTCAATCCCCGGCCGGGTCCCTCCCGGATTTTCGCAAGTGGAAATCGTGCCGGACGATGCCACTGGTCGGCGTGTTTTCTCTGGGATTTCCCGTTTCCCCCACCCTTGCGTTCTGGCGGTGGTCCATTCCCACCTCATTTCACCATCATCAGCTCTTAAGACCTCGTTGTTAAGAGCCGCACAAATATCTCAACTCAACTCAACTTCAGCAGGGCTTCAGAAAAGTTGTGACTAACCAAGAGTGAACTATATTTATGTTTTTTTTTTTATATAGCGAATGTGTTCCGAACTACGGCGTCTTTCTGCTTCCAGCTTCCACGAGCGTGACGAGCCCCTTGCTTGCTGCCCGGTCGAGGAACCCTACTTTGCGCTCGAGATGTGCGAGTCGAAGGTTCTGGAGCACAATGCCAGCCCGTGGTGACGGCTCGCTTCTCTCGCGGGGTCATAAAACTCAGCTTCATTATGCGCCGGGATGATCAGTATGGTGATTGCCGTGCGCGCACCCCCCCCCACCACCACTCTCTCTTTCCTTCCAAAAGCCCCTTTCGCTCCCGCGTTTATGGACGCCACCGAGGAAATCTCCTCGTTTACGACTGCAAGCGAAAAGGAAAGCGGAGGGAGGAATGCATTACTCGCTCGGGAGGGCCATGCCGCGACCAATGGCGAACCGCTAATTTCGCGAGCCCGAGCCTGCGAAGAGGGGTGAAGGGAGGGGGGTGATGTGTAAAGGTGGGGGGAAAAGTCCCTCGCGATTGAATTACGCGCGTAAGAGTTGCGGTTGATCGAGAAGCACGGAGAAACGGCCGACCTTGGATTTGCGGCAATCGGCTGCTGCACTTCGCCGATGCGACGGGCCCGTGGGGCGAGAGTTAATGTGCGAGGCGGTGAAGTCAGGACGCATTAAGGTGGCCGCCTGGTTAAAGGAATCTTGCACGCCTGAGGCCTAAAAGTGTGGGAGTGCTAGCGGCAAACGAGACATGCGCATCAACTCTCTCATCGCCTCTACGTACAAAGCACTGAACTGGCGTGCAGTCTTGCCATCGATAACGCGCCTCTATGAGACTTTCAGCGGAGACCCTGCCGTTTTATGACGTAATAATAATAATAAAGGTTTTATGCACGTCCCTGTTCCTTTTTTAATGTTTTGTACCGGCTAAAAATGACCGTGAAAACACCCGTTTGAGCTAATTTCACTATCACAAAATCATGCCTAGAGAGAAATGGAAGAACTATAAAACGTATACAGACGCGTAACATTTCTTAAATGCTATTCGTAAACAGACAGGCAGTGATGTAGCGATTTCCTCCTAGCCTCCAGGCCCTCCGGAAATTACATTTCGCTAGCTTATATAATATTGTTAGATTCTTAAGATTCACAATTTTAGTTTCTAATTATCATATAATCTTAAGTCTTCACCGCCAAGGGAATGTTCTAAATAGCAATACAATTTTGCATTTACTAATCTGTAAAACTATATAAAAATTATCTAAAAACAAAAATAGCATTTCACAGTTAAAATCAGTTAAAAGTCTTGGGAATGTCCTCAGGAGGGAGCAGTGGCGATTGACCTGGTTGCCCAGTTACCGCGGGGAGCCACGGGGAGGCTGTCACTTTGACCCACGCTCCCTCCCGTAACACATATACAAATTAAAACATACAGTTTATAATTCTATAACATATCAAGACAAACTTACAACCAAGTTGTCTTATAAATATCCCCGTATATTCAGTGGTAATTGTATTCAAATATTTTCAATGTACATTAAAATAACATTCCAAGGCTCCAAATGTATTTAAATCATCATCGTCTTCTATACCTATTTCCTTCATCTTCTTCTTCTTCAGATCCTCGATATACTCTAATCAACATTATATCTTCGATCATATACTTATTATAACACAATAAAATACTAAATATAAAAGGGCCACCCCACTCACCACGCCTCAACTACCAACGAAGACAACTCACCAAAAGCCGCAGTCACAGATAAGTAGAGAAATGTCTCCATTCAAACATCGTTCCCCGACACATAGAATTCCACCCACTAGACCTTCACGCCTACGACTTGTAGGGGGGCTCAGTCTCGCCAGTCTGTGTAAATAATTATGTTACCTTCGGACAAATAAAATACTGGTGTGTTAAATAACAGAGAATACTAGCATTTGTTTACCACTAATGCAACAACCACAGGTGCCCTTAGTCTGCACCAAAGTAAATTAACTAAGTAACCTACTAGCCATCATCCTGTATACCTTAGGTGGCCTATTAGCGACAATGTCTCTTAGCTGGCACAGGAGAGAGTCCCTCACATGTTGCAAGATGTCTTTTTAAGTTACCGCGTCTTCCAAATTGAGACTTGCACTGTTCACATGCTAAGGTAGATTGCTTCATGTCCATAGAACAATTAGTTTCATGACGACGAGCATTACAACTGCTGTAAATGGCTTCTTCCAGAAACAGCACAAATGGCTTTCTAGAGTATATTACATCTTTGCTTGAGACGATGTACACTCTTTGAAATTAAAATAACAACTAAAGCTATTCTATCAATTTGACAATTTGTGCATATCTTCTTATTTCATCAGTGGGATTTAAGCTTTTTTTTATGTGTTCTGTAAACATATATTCAGCTTATGTCTCTCCACCGCTACATGCTGTTTTGCATCTCTCATGTCGACGCATGTTGCTACTTTTACGAAAGGTCTTACCACAATAACGACATTGTTTCCTACATGTTGGTGAAGGATTGTGCTCATTGTTCACTTGAAGGTCAGAAGTTGTTGATGTAGGTGTGCCAATACTTCGTACAACAGAAACCTCATCATTACAAGTTTGTAACGCTGTCAATATACTTTGTTGCTTAGTACGTAGAGGAAATTGGTCTTTACACTTTTTCATATGTACATTTAAACTATCTGTACGAGTGAATACACCTTGACACATATCACATCGATAGCTTGTGCGACGAGGATTCAGTTTACATTTATGCTTTATATGTCTCTTCACATTGTAGGCATATGCAAATGTACTGTTACAGTAGTGGCATCGATGTCTAGGAGATGTGACTGGCCCGCCCGTTGTTTTCTTGGTAGGGTATGTGACTTTAACGATGTTGATGGTTCGGATTTTTCTTTCGCATGTATCTTACCATCAAAAATTTCCTTTTTATCTACGTAAATACTGATTGACCTGTGTAGGAAGGAGAGCTTTGCATATTGTGCTATGCTTTTTTAAGCTATCGAGTCTTCGAAAATATGATTTGCACTTTTTACATGGAAAGATAATGCATTCGATGAGCATTGCAACTTTAAGAAAAAGTCTTCTTACATTAGTAACACAAATAATAACTTTCCCGATTATTATTTCCTATCATAGAATCTTGGTACATTTCCCACAGAAGCTACAGTTCCCGTCTTTGGTGGAAATTATGCAGCTTTCCGGCGCATGCTTCAGGCTGCTATGCCTAAAATAGGATACTGAGTAGCTCATACTTCAGTGATGACCTATAATAATCTGGTCAAAGGCTCTGCAGTACCGACCTTTATCAATTGGAAAATCTTTTGCTATCACTAGGAAACCATACACCTTGCTCCAGCTATGCAAACACATTTCTTTAAACCTGTCAAATTGCATATCACTATTACATGGTCCGAGTATATGTGATGTAAATTCAGGGCCCCCATACGAAATAGGGCTAGGAAATTAGCATTGTCACATAGAAGCTGTTTAGGCATACGCGAATATGTTTGGCATAGGTAAATAACATCCACTGCCATATGCCATCCCATATTGAAATATCGTTGGATAATTGTTTGTTTTCGCACACATCATAATCGAAAATAAACACAGAGTTCGGTAATGCCTCGTCTGGTTGTATAACCGATTAATTTTCACTAAAGGGGAAATAGCGCAGTCCTATAAAAGCTTGCAACATCTGTGCTAGACGTAAATACTTTGGCTGGTGTAGAGATTTCGAATATAAGTAAATGTTCTCGAACTTGATACTATTTGGTTCCTCTAAAAAGACTGACAGGTGCACATATCTTTCCTGAATTGGATGGGCCACATGTAATAGCTCGAATTGTTCCCAGTAATAATTTTCCGTGCCGCGATTTAAATGTGTTGGTTGCCTCTTTGTCGATGTTACTAACACATACTGAAAGCCTAGTTTGCTGTGTGACAACCTCCATTATACTGCTAACGAATCTGCATTAATTATATTGATAATACTATGTAAAAAAAATTTTTGGGGAGTGTAAGATAGGCTGTGTTGCAATCTGATGCTTTGAACGCTCGTGTTGCTGCAGCTGGACCAAATAAGTTTTTAACGACTCACAGTTAACTTCACATGCCGGGATATAATGCGTTTTTTTTTTAAGAAGTTCCTTTGAATAAATGACTTTTTAATGTTATCCCAATAACTTGACTACCTGCTGTGCATTGTGAGAGGACATAACTATTTTTTAACGGTCGCCTAATGGCTTGTGATTTTGGAAATGCGCCGTTTACCTGTTTGGGATGAAGCATCTAAAATAACGCCACTACGAAAGGGGCCTCATCCACCGATGTACATGCTACATGTAAGCCCGAGAAAATATAGATCTCATGGTGTAATATACTACAAAAGTATTTAATAATTTCTTATGAATATTTATTATACATGAGATACTGTACAAGTTATACACATGCACCAACCAACACATATTATACAAGTGTGCTTCAATATCCATTACATTAATCTAAGACAAATATTAAGTGCTATTAAAGAATACATTTTTTTAAATTCTTATTTTACTGTAAAAAAACTTGTAAAGGAAACAAGTTATACACCAGTGCATACATTACACAAGTGAAGAGTTCATTCTTCAATATCTATCATGTGCGCCTGAGAAAAAAATATTTTGTGCTTTTAAAGAATAACTTATTTTATGCTGGAAGAAACTGTGTGTCGAGCCACTCTTCCACCTCGGCACCAATGGCAATGTGTATTAAATAATAGTATTGCTGCTGCACTAAGAGTTTGAAAAATTCATACATGTTTCAATATTCATTATGAACATTTGAGAAAAAAAATTTATCTTATGGTGGAATATACTGAAAAGGTATTTAATGAATACATATGAATAATTACATAAACCTGCAAAATTATATTTTATACTGGGGATACGAAAATTTGTGTATTATATCACAGTATTGATGATGCAAACAGATATAAATACATTCGTATGAATAATAATTACATAAACCTGATAAATAACACCGCCCATCGTTTTTGAAATTGGAAAGAGACTGAGATAACCCTCTCGAACATGTCATCTATTCGTTGCACCACTGCGGCACCTGGTCGATTTTAAAATTGGGAAGACTGTAAGATAACCATCTCGAACATGTCATTATCCATTGCATCACTGCAGCACCCCATCGATTATGAAATTGGGAAGACTCTGAGATAACCCTCTCGAATATGTCATCTATCCATTGCGTCACTGTGGCACCCCATCTACTTTGATATTGGGAAGACTCTGAGATAACCATCTCGAACATGTTATCTATCTGTTGCTTCACTGCGGTACCCCAGGAATGCAAGAGCATGCAGTTTAACATGTGCTCTGTCTGTTGCATCATCGCGGCACCCCGCTGAAATGGAATGCATGAGTGTGAAGTTTATATAGCATTTGGGAAGATTCTGAGATAACCCTCCCAGCTTGAAATGTAAGAGCATGAAGTATGGTAGGGGTAGACCATGAGAAAAGCCCTCATGAATCCTCAATCCTTATTGCCCAAAATGAGTCATTTTGCCACATTGTGGTGTCATTGAAATTTTTTTTATAAAAATAAAATTTTTAAATTTATTTTGGAAATTCTGGAAATTTTTAAGGAAAAAGGGAAATTCTAACGTTTTTTTGGGGGGAAACGGGGAAAAATAAGGGATATTTGGAGGGAAAACGAGATAAAACACGTCATATAATGACGTCTTCTTACCAGTGTTTGGTGACTCCCGGCTCCCTGTCACGAACCTGTCTTTGAATGCCCTATTTATAACTACTAGTTTAGGAAATATTTAAAGTTTTAGTATTAAGGCACCCATACTGAATCTAGTAGTCCCATTACAGAGTTTTAAATAATGCAGTGTATAGCAGACAGTTCGCGCTCACTTTTAAGAATTAAATATACTGATGTAAGCGGTGATAATGTTTTACTTGCCACAAGAATGATCATTTTTCAGTTAAAGTGACTACGGACGCTTCGTGTTACACATGTTACATAAGCTACGTTCGTATCCGAAGAAGATATGTCTTATTTTATCTGACTACGGAAACTATTTTTACGTTTCATTATTACGTCCGCATTTCCTTTTTAATGATACATTACCGTTAAATGCTTCCCTGTTAATTTACTGAAAATTTTAGCTGTGTGTCTGGTTGAACACATTGAATAATTTTAAAACCCACAACTTGGATTGAAGTTACTTCACTGGTCTGCTATTAATGCTTTCTGGCGCATGTACTGCGTTTCATACACAGGCTCTCATCAATTGAAACGGCGTAATGGCAGAACACTGGACCTTCAATCGGAAAGAGGAATCTATTCCCGGTTCGACCAACCTGATACTGGTTTCCCATGGTTTCTTGAAACATCTCCAAATAAATGTCGGGATAGTTTTTGGTACAGGACATATAGCCAATGTCTGGCCGCCTTCAGTGTGTCCGAGAAGCAAGTTGTGTTCGTATGATCCGCTTTCGACGAAACGTTAAGCCCTAGATATGAATGTGGGCTATTCGCTGTTAATTGGCCACTTCCGAAAGCCCTCCTAAGTATCTATTTCTCTTCCGATTTTGTATCCTTCCGCTTTATGTAAAATTAACTTTGCTGGGGACCCTTTTACTTTATTCATGCTGAATGAAATGTAACTTTGTAATTGTTGAAAACATAAATTTTGTTAAAATTTTTCAAAGTCAGTGGGCTTAACCAGGTTATTTAAAGTATGGAGGTCTTAATTTAATAAAAGGGTTAATAACAATTTCCTAATTTATTTACAAACACTACAAAACAAATACTCTCGACTTAATGTCTCACAATAAAATAGCAATCACTTGCTATTTACAATTAATATTTACACACTCGCCCACCACCTCACAGAAATTAATTCAATCAAATAACAAAAATCAGTCCTGTCCACCAGTCCGGTATGTTCTAGATCACACCAAGAGTCCCCATGCACGGTAGCTCTCTACACGTCAGGTACCACGCTCTATAGTCCGTCCACATCACAGAAAGCACTCGTCTGCCGTTTTCTCTCCCCCGTTGCCATCGTATGTCCTCTTCGCTGATGTATCTCGCTGCACCAGACTTCATATGATCTTCACACTTCAGCCAGCTGGTTACCACAAAGACCGCCAGTCCTCTGACTCCCGCTGTATTTATAGACGGCGCCTGCCACAGTCCAGAACTTCCTTCGAATGCTGCGTTGCGTGGAGGAACATGATCACCAGAAAATTCTTGCTCATCATTTAAGTGGTAGATTCCTCTGGCAGGGAGGAGGAAGGGCTACGACGCCAGCCAGGTCAGCTGTCAATCATTCTCCCAGCCACCAAGGAGGCGACGTAGTAGTGACAGGTCCACCATGGAGGAGGAGAGGGTCGACATGGGTCATCCCCTACATCGCCGGAACTGCGCGTAACAGATATCACGCCGACCACGCCCGCTGCAGGAATCCGCGCGTGACGATACGTTACTGGCTTGCCAATTATGACTTTTAAGTGAGTAAAACAATTAGAAACCGAATGAAATACATCGAAGAGTTCACAAATTCAAACTTTGCGCTGTAAGCGTGACGTAAAGCCATGAAGCTATTTTTTTATGATTTTCCGCCAACTTAACACTGAGTATTTCAGTAGGTGCTTACGTTAAAGTAAATGCAGTTCCACGAGAGTAATTTTTTAAAATCAAATGTTGATTTTAAAAGTTCTTAGTTTAAGGTGAACAGCTTACATCAACGAATACTCTATCTCCGGCGCTTTTGCAGTGAGCATATTAGTTTACACACTTAAACTAGAGCGCAGTGAGTACTTCAATACCCGCACTGCAACTACGACTTACGACGAGAGCCTCGGTTAGGACAGCCAGATGATTAAAGTACTTGGTAAATGTTCAGGCGTCGCCAAGTTGCAAACTCAGTGTTGCAAATTGGAAAATGCCATAAGAAAGCGTGACAGTGGGTGTTGGGAGAAGCAAGGAAGCGTCCCTGCTGGGTGTGTCGGTAATAAGAGGAGAGAGAGAGAGAGAGAGAGAGAGAGAGAGAGAGAGAGAGAGAGTAAGTGGAACTCGTGTGGCGAATCTCTCTTGTTCTCTCTGACCTCCTTCGTGACGTCAGCTCGCTTGTCCGCTGGACATTTTGCACGAGCCCGCCCTCACGATACAACTATAGTCTATTCGCAGTTTCTTCACACTTTTTGAATCAAAAATTTTTAAAAAATCACTCCATGTATGACGTGTTTAGTTATTTCCTAAATATTCCATGTATCACAAACGTTTTATTCCTCTGTTAACATAAATATATCTTATTTTTGGTTAAAT
Organism: Clitarchus hookeri; assembly: GCA_002778355.1. Classification (NCBI taxonomy): domain Eukaryota; kingdom Metazoa; phylum Arthropoda; class Insecta; order Phasmatodea; family Phasmatidae; genus Clitarchus; species Clitarchus hookeri. Next base: position 804,003 of record NQII01000272.1, on the reverse strand, counting down.
TTAAGTTTTGACTACTTTTTTTAAAAATAATAAATATTTTATTTATAGTAAATATTAATAAAAACAGTGATAACACGTATGTCTTGGTAGCGCTTAGTAAAAAATAGTTCTTACACAAAATATTATTACAACTGAGTCAGCACGAATTCGGTGCGTTGTCATTTAGTGTTAATTTCCATACTTAATTTAGCTTAGTTTGCACGAGGCGGAGAAATATTCTGGAAGCAGGACTTTAGTAGCACTTCAGAAAAGTGTTCAGTATGCGCTAATGGATTATACTTGTATTTCAACTGAATGTGCACGAAAATAATTTACACTAGAATTTATTTCATTTTTTATCTCACTCACTTGTACGAATGGAAAATGAAATGTTAAATATCCTACTGTACTTGGGACTATATATATTATATTTTAAAATTAATACCACTAATAATTTTTAGCGTTGTTTAGTCAGTTCATTTCTTTTTTAAAAAATCTTTTTTACATTAATTTTAAGACATATAATGAAACACGTGTTTTTTTTTTAGATCGTTTGTTGTTTATAAAAATATTTTTTTATTAAACTTCAGATAACTTTGCCCTTTACACTTTAAAATTTAAACTGTTAAAATTGCTCCAGATCGGTGAATTTGACAGCAGATCTGTCGAAACTGCTCCACTGGAATTGTCCCGGATATGTTAGTTACTGGTATTCACTAAGTAACTAACTAGCAGTGGTTTGTGCAGATTTCTAATAAATTAATGAATTATATTGGCTTGGCCTTAAATCTTCAGAGCAATCCTCTGAATCCACCAATAGGCAACATATCATTAACTAAAGTTTCAGTAATAATTCTACTGCTTAATATGACTGATTCAGGATTGTAGCATACAGACCTAAAAGCAAACAGCTGTGTTGCGTTGACATCATTAATAACGTCAACGTATCTCTCATGCTTTTCTTAGCTGCTACAAATGTTCCAGACAGTTCACTCGACGCCATAACTTAGCTAAACACATCAAGGCCGACAAATGTAGTGTTCTCACGCCCACTGAGAACCAGCATGTTTTGTCTTCGTTACCTCCTGTTAGNTCCACCAATAGGCAACATATCATTAACTAAAGTTTCAGTAATAATTCTACTGCTTAATATGACTGATTCAGGATTGCAGCATACAGACCTAAAAGCAAACAGCTGTGTTGCGTTGACATCATTAATAACGTCAACGTATCTCTCATGCTTTTCTTAGCTGCTACAAATGTTCCAGACAGTTCACTCGACGCCATAACTTAGCTAAACCCATCAAGGCCGACAAATGTAGTGTTCTCACGCCCACTGAGAACCAGCATGTTTTGTCTTCGTTACCTCCTGTTAGNCCATCAAGGCCGACAAATGTAGTGTTCTCACGCCCACTGAGAACCAGCATGTTTTGTCTTCGTTACCTCCTGTTAGTACGCTACATGAAATGTTCGCAGACGACGAAGGAAATCGCAATGATGAAGTATTACGACAATGGCCGCATGCAGTTTATTGAAGAACCACAAACAAGAATTGCAAGGATTCGTCTTTTAAGAGCAAGCAAGTGTTGCAGTCAATAATACCTGTTGCTGCATCGGTGGGTAGTGATCCGTCAGACGATTATGACGAGACAGTTAATGCCAATGACGGAATAAGAGACCTGCCAGGTGTGGTGGAGTGGATTGTACGGGGATGAGGACGAGCTATGGAGAGTAACTTTTGTGGGGGGAGGGGGGGTGGTTAGAGTAGGGTGGTTGGTTGCTCGCTTGCGTGGATGTTGATGGCGGCTGAGCTATGGTAGGTAAATGGCGAGGGAAGTAGAGGGACGAGACGTGTGTTGACCTGTTGCATGAGCGGTGGTGTGTTTTATACAAAGTTATTAATTCGCTTTGTGGGTAGGAAGATTGATCGGCTATAAGCCAATTAAATATAGAGTTGGGGATTCAGTCGCCTGTTGATTGTCGTACTAGGGAGTGGCTGTGCTCTACCATCTTTACGATAGTCAAATTCTCACTGTCACATGCATCCAACTTGGTTTGTTGTAATAGGTATATAAGTTTTTGCCTCGTTAATTTTCACCATTTTTAAGATTTTTCGTGATTTTTCCTGATTTTTTGAGATGAAGGTCAATGGGATCCAGGTCAAGGCCACCAGCATCTAACACGGGTGTTGGAGTCGGTGATGTAATATGTTCGTAAGCTTTAAATAGTCTTTCAATTTTGACAATTTTTTCCTCGAATTTAGTTTTCAAAGTTATTTGGGTAAAGGTCATCAACAACTAACATGGTGGTAGGGGGTCACCAATAAAAAATTTCCCTTGATTTTTAGAATTTTTTTTTTTTGCTATTTTCTCGATTTTTTATGATTGGCAGGTGGTGACGTAGGGGTAGGTGTTGATATAGTGATTGTGTTGAGCCGCGGAGGGGTGGAGTGTGGGCTAACGTTATGTGTTCCTCGATTTTTAAATTTTTTTTGTGTTATTTTTTAAATAATAATTGCTGGGTAGGCGGAGAGGGGGTGAGGAGAGTGTGGTGTGATAACAATGCGATGTTAACGTTATATGTTCTTCAGTTTTTAAAATCGATTTTCCGATTTTTTTTTTGCAGTCATTCTCGAATTTTTGTGACTGGGGTGATTGTTGTGAGGGAGTTGGTGGTTGGTTAGGAAGATGGGGTGAGCAAGGGGTAGGGTAGCGCAGCGTTATATGATCTTTGATTTTTTAGAATTTTTCTTAGATTTTTAAATTTTTTTTGTAATAATTGCTAGGGGAGGGGGGTGGTAATGAGAGTTGGTGAGGTGAATGTGGGGGAATTAGCAATGGGTAGGTGTGTAACGTTATATGTTCTTAGATTTTTACAATTTTTTTTTGCAATTTTTCTTGATATTATAATAATTTCTAAGGATCTGGATTGGGAAGGGGGTGATAGGGTTGTGGGATGAGCTAGGGTAGCGTAGTGTAACGTTATATGTTCTTTGATTTACTCGATTTTTTTATAATAATTGCAAATGGGTGGGGGTGGGAAGGGAATGAGGCGAGCTTGGTTAGGGGTAGGGTGAGGAAGTGGAAGTCTACGAGTATTAAGAGAGCCTCCCAAATATTTAAATTGGCTCGAAAATTGCCTTCCGGGGGATCGTTTATGCATATTCTGGGCCATAAACTCTTATAAGGAAAAAAAATGAAAATTTTAATGAAGAAAAGAGACATCTTAAGGGAAATTCTAGGAATTTTTTGTGTGTTTTAAAGGAAAAAACGGGAAATTATGTTGAGGAAATGGGAATACTCATGAAGTCAACCAAAATAGCGGCCGTATACTGGGTCCTGATTATGACCCTGAACCGAAATTACAATTCTACTATTTACTTATGACAAATACATATGAACTTTTCTAATATTTTAATTGTGACNGCGAGCCTCCCAAATATTTAAATTGGCTCGAAAATTGCCTTCCGGGGGATCGTTTATGCATATTCTGGGCCATAAACTCTTATAAGGAAAAAAAATGAAAATTTTAATGAAGAAAAGAGAAATCTTAAGGGAAATTCTAGGAATTTTTTGTGTGTTTTAAAGGAAAAAACGGGAAATTATGTTGAGGAAATGGGAATACTCATGAAGTCAACCAAAATAGCGGCCGTATACTGGGTCCTGATTATGTCCCTGAACCGAAATTACAATTCTACTATTTACTTATGACAAATACATATGAACTTTTCTAATATTTTAATTGTGACTGTAGGAATTTTTGCAGGCCTTTAATTTATTTTGATAAGCTTTCGACAACATAGGGTACTGAAAGAAAAAATTGTGTAGCAAACCCATTTTATACTAATGTCATTGTGACGAAGACGAAGAAACTAACTTATCTTGTAGTGAACACAAGAGAGCAGTGGTGGCAACAAAATAATTTCTGTCCCACGTAAAGATATTTAGCTGGACGAATTCCTAGAGAAAAAATTGCAGCTACCACATAATTATTCCATGAGTGCGTTCTATCATTGAGTAAAAATATGTGTAACGTTACTCAGTCCTTCTACCGATGCGAACCGCAGTACTCGCAAAAAGTATAGACCCCCCTTATCCCTATTTCTCAAAATCGAAAGCAGGAACCACTTGGTTTCTGAATTTCCCGNATATTTAGCTGGACGAATTCCTAGAGAAAAAATTGCAGCTACCACATAATTATTCCACGAGTGCGTTCTATCATTGAGCAAAAATATGTGTAACGTTACTCAGTCCTTCTACCGATGCGAACCGCAGTACGCGCAAAAAGTATAGACCCCCCTTATCCCTATTTCTCAAAATCGAAAGCAGGAACCGCTTGGTTTCTGAATTTCCCGGCCTCTCGGGGTGATGTCTTACCCTCTCCCATGTCCACTCCGTCGTCGCTCTCCCAACCTTTGCTCGATCACATCTACTCCGTTCTTTAAGCCGGTTGTTTACGACCTTCGTGGCCCAGGGCGCTACGAAGATTCCTTCTGGTCACGTGGTTTCCAGTTCTAATCCCGGGAGAGCTACGGATGGTATTATGTGTGTGTGTGTGGCCTTTGGATGCAAATGTAAGGTTTGCGTAGTTTGTAAGCGGCTTTCATCCTTCTTCGGCTTAGCCGCCTGCCGTAGAAGCGGTGGTGTTGTTGACTCTTTCGAAATAATAACAAATAACATATATGCTGATAGGAGACGACTGTAGCAACTTCCTGCTCTCGGCGTCAATCTTCTCTCATCCAAGTCGACGCTGCCTGAAGCGGGAAAAACAAGCACGTTGTTTTAGTATCTTTGTTGTGTTCTTGTGCTATGGTCTTGTGCAGAAGACTTCCTCATATCTGTGGGCCACTTTTATATGAACGGAGCTCTGCAGTGATGATTTCATGCCGGAAGCAGAAAGACTAAAACTGTGCAGCTGGTATGAACATTTTATTCTAAATGAAGTCTTATTGTATAGAAATTGCCTTCTGCATCCTAACTAAAATTATAAATGCGAAAGTGTGTTTATTGGTTTGTTTGTCCTTCTTTCACGTCGCAGCGGAGCAACGGATCAACGTGATTTTTTGTACAGAGATAGTTTGAGGGCCGGGAAATGGCACAGACTACTTTTTATCCCAAAAAAATATCCCATTCCCTCAGGAAATTTTTTTTAGTAAAGATAGTGCTTGGAGTACAATGATGCATCAATGTAAGTTGTTAGTGTGGGACGAAAGCACAATGTCACACAAAAAAGTGATAGAGGCCCTAAACCGAACTCTACAGGATAAACGAAACAATACTGACACTATGGGAGGAATGGTTGTATTACTGACTGGTGACTTCCGCCAAACTCTACAGGTGATTCAGAGGGGCACACCTGCAGATGAAATTAAAGCCTGTCTCAAGTCGTCAAGCTTATGAGCAAATGTCAAGAAATTCAGCTTGACGACAAATATGAGAGTGCACCTCTACAATGACGTTGACACAGGACATTATGCTGATACACTATTAAAAATTGGAGATAGGCTGTTAGAAACAAATGCCGAGGGCTGTGTGTCACTAACGGGGGATTTGAGTAAATTGGTGCAGAGTGATACGGAACTGATTGCTAGCGTTTACCCAGATCTACAAATAAATATAAATGACGACCAGTGGCTACGTAAAAGAGCGATTCTAGCACCAAAAAATGACAACGTTAGTGCTCTGTTCTGTGTTTATGATCAGTGTCTGTCTACTAACAAATACCGTTATTTCTCCCTCTTAGTTTGTTACTATAACCACGCGAGCGAAGCCGAGGGTAAAAGCTAGTTATTAAATATAATGAAGATGAATGGTGAAATACTTTTACTTTAGGCGTTCTGACTCTTCACTGACAGATCATATTATAGAATCTTCGCGGATGGTTGAAGACGTTTAACATCAATCTCAGAAATAAATACCTGCGTATAATTCCATACATTTTTACGTAAACACAGCCTGCATAATCCAAAAGAAAGTTGGCAACGAATTAGGAAAAATATTTCAAATTTTTAGTGTCTAATTGCAAATGTAATGTCCGGAATAATTGCAGTTTAATTAGGTTTATTTTGGGCGTACACACTCTGGAACAGGCCCGTACAGAGGATTTGAAATTGGGAGATGTTGTTCTAATTGGGACAAAGTTATATCAACTTTGTCTTCAGTTTCGTAACTAACATAATTTTCTAGTACACCTCATTTACAAATATTCAAGGAATAACCAACGAGAATGATTTTAACCGAGATTGGCACAGTTTGTTTATAATTATTAGCATTCTCTTAAGTTGTGTTTTAGTACTGCAAATTCATAGGAGAGATTAAAACTGAACCCCCACCCCCCTTGTGTGCACGGCCCTGTATTGGAATAACAATCGACAATGCAATTAGGTATTTATGTAACCAAAAGTTTCTAAATATCTCTTAATCGACGGAACGTTACAAGCCACGATACTCTTGGCAGTGATAATATTTGCATATGCTGGAAACACACACAGCGTCCTGAAAAAATAAAAGTAGAGGTTTAAAAGTTTCCGTTCGCCTGCAACTATTTTGCACGTTCCGGGCCTCGAAACACGTGATCTCTAAAGTCGAGTCTTACTTACTCACCACTTCCCTCATCGCCTCTACGCGCAAGGCGCAGTATTTCCGTCGGCGACTTACCCGTACGTGACTTTAAGTGGCGTCGGAATTTAAAGTCACACTGATAAAAATATAAGTATGATGCATGTCTGGAGACAAATCTTAATTATCTGCATAGAAAATTTTACAGCTAAAACTGATCCTGAATACACACGTTTTAACCATTTTCACGCCCAAAAAATATATTCCTTGGATTTGAAAACAGAATTTAAGACTTTCCTATGGACACGAAAACTTTTCTCTAATGCTTTTCGTGTGTGTACACTACTACAAAATACCCTATCGTTTTCTGATCACGTGTATTCTATCAAACCTCTGCGGGCCCCCACCTAGCTCATAGTTGAGCTGCGCTGCTACTAAACGCGTGGCCAATTTACTGATCTAAGAAAATAAAACACATCTGAGACCAGGCACGATGGTTACTTTCAAAATATCACGCACATCATAAACACTATTCCCGAGCTCTCCAACATAGTAAAAATCGGTCTTTTCACACTACCGTATCTCAAAATATACTGATCTGAAACATGCATAACTATTTAAGAGGCAAGCACAGAACTTTACTACAGACTTCCCACCACTTACCACCGCTTGGATTTTCAGTTCTGCGCACTGCGCTTATGAGTGAAGAGGCACTAGGTGCGCGTGCCAGTGTCGCCCTTAAAGACTCATTGCATCTGTGCTGAAAACGCTATCGCCTCTGGAACTTCTTGTAACTGCACTTCACACAAGTAGAATCGGCAAAAACCTTACAAATTTCAGTATACAAATATTTCTTACGCTAGCTCATCAGTAAATATTCACCGTAACACTATTTATCTAATGCAATATTTGAGTGTGTGTGTATGTAGTTTTGCTTTTAATTCTTTGTCATTACCTTTTGTGCCACATGTGTATGATTTTAATATGGTTTTTTCTAATTTTAATATTATTTTAAATTATAAACTTGTGGTTCTGTGGGAAAAAAAATCATTTTGGCCTTAACCGTGTTACAAAAAAATAAGTCAAATAAATATCTGCAGGTAGGCGGGAGTCTTAAGAGCGCTCCATTAAACGCGAGGAGCCTCCACGTTCTCTCGTGTTCCTTCCCTCCCAGTGCCGGCGGTACCAGTCTGCCGTATAGTTGAGTGGTTTCAGTTCCGCCGGCAGTGTTTGGCCCCCGTGGGAGGGTTTCACCTCGAGGCGCGGGCGTGTTTGGGTCAGCGGGCCGCTCCCAGAAACGTGACTCTTCCAGGGGACCCTCCNTTTTTCTTCTCATTTCCTGTCTGTTTTTAAAGACCAGTTCACATTTAAAGTAAGACAGAGCATGTTACGTTGCATGTGCATTAAATCTGTACAAAAAGAATTATATCTCCGTAAATGCTGTTTACGGAAAAGTGAACACTTTAAAATCAACCATTGAAAAGAATCACTCCTCGTAACCACACGTGTACTATATATAGTACACACCGGTACGCAGGCGCTTAGTAAGTTGGCAACGCATTGAAGAAAGTAGTTCTAAGACTTGACATTGTATTCGGCGTGTAATATGTATATTTATGGCTAGAGAATCTGAGTTTTTTTTTGTTTTATACATATCAAAACACGAATTCGCATATTATTAACACATTTACTTTCCTAAAAATTTCTTGATTTCTGCTTTTATAACGCATGAATAAAGTGGGGAAATGTCCATGGAAACGTTATTCTTTCAAATAGCGGAAGGATACGAACTGAGAAGGAAAGTAGTTTTTAAGCATGATTTCCAAAGTGCTCTGTTAACCGTCAACAGCCTATACTTTAAAAAAGTTATATTTACTTAAAAGTAGAAATTTTTTTACATTTTATTGTAAAATACTAAATAACAAATATAAATTAAATAAAAATAATTTTTACATATGTACTGATTTTGTGATATTTAAACGTAATTATTAAAAAACACTTCACGATTTTTTTTTATTTGGAAACTACATATACATTACATCAACTGTTCCTGTAATTACTGTATGTGATGGTTTTGTTACTTCAAATATCTAGGCAACAAAAACCCATCGAAATATGTCACGTAATTCAAATTCAGTTCTTGATTTTACGTTTCTAAAATTCACGCACAGCGAGTCGTTTTCATAGCCCTTGAGGGAAATGGCGCAAGAAAGCAGTAGACTATATTTACCAAACTTTTGTAACAAGTTGCTTTCCAGAGGATTTTTCAAAATTTGTGGTACGACATGCCATAAATAATAATTTTTCATACACTTTCTTTATATCGTTACACATTCACTGCATTTATTATTCTCGGTACACTGATGGAAGATAAGACGGAATGTATTATTCTCTTATCTTCCATCAGTGTTCCGAGAGTAATAAATGCAGCGAATATCTAACAATATAAGAATGTGTTAAATATCATTATTTACTTCTTTATGTGCCAAAAATTTGGATAAACCCTCTGAATAAAAAAATACAACGAAAATTGGTTAACTATACTGTTGTCGCGCACCACTATCCCGTTCCACTTAAAGTTTCTCTTCGCGACGCACAGCGCTCGAATTGCCCTTGTCTTCTGAACAGTAATCTGAAATTTAGTTATTATCAGAACACACTGGGATCGTATCCGCGATGACCCGGGTTCGTTTCCAGATTCCGGTTTTCTTTGCATTTTCTCAAATCACTCCAGCCGGAAGGAGGAGTAACGCGTTCGTATATCACGCCGAACAGACGGATCAGATACCGCCAAATACCAATCAGAGAGCCTCTCGCAGCTTCTGCGTTATCCGGGTCGCCTGAGCGGAAAAAGCTGCGCCGATCTCAACTTTTTCCGTGTGATGACACCCACAGTTCGGCGCATGGCATCCAAGGCCAGCAACATGGCTGCCGTTGAAGATGCAGACGAATGATGAGACATACATCTCTTTCGTCTTCTGCGCATGTGCCCATCATTGATCTACACCAAAGCAACACAACTGTCAAAGTCACATGGTCAACAGTGATGAACGTGTTTGTTTAGGCCTATATCTTAATATCCAAAAGACAATAACGTCTTTATAAATAAAAAACTTTCACGAATTTAAATTTAATCTAATTGCATTCCAAATTGGTTAGAGGAAGTACAGGCATCTCAAAGCACTTGTTTTCTAAACAGTGTTCTACCCTCAATCCAATCCACGTCGTTCTTGCTAGTCGTGTTGGCAGAAAAGCAGTTCAACGTTGGGACACGGAGACTGGTTGTGAGCAGCCAGCGAGATCGGTCTACCTCGTCTTTAGTCTACGGTTGATGTTGAAGATGATATTTTGAGACTGAAGATAAACGATCATCGTTACATGCATGGAAAAAACATATAATGGTAGAGGAAAAAAAAACATTAATGAAAAAATCTTAACATTCTCAAAGCACAGCTAATTTAAAAGGAATGAAAATTTACTTCCTGGCAGCTGATGAGTAAACCAAACAAAGTTGGAATTATGAGTNACGTTGGGACACGGAGACTGGTTGTGAGCAGCCAGCGAGATCGGTCTACCTCATCTTTAGTCTACGGTTGATGTTGAAGATGATATTTTGAGACTGAAGATAAACGATCATCGTTACATGCATGGAAAAAACATATAATGGTAGAGGAAAAAAAAACATTAATGAAAAAATCTTAACATTCTCAAAGGACAGCTAATTTAAAAGGAATGAAAATTTACTTCCTGGCAGCTGATGAGTAAACCAAACAAAGTTGGAATTATGAGTTCGCAGATAATGCAGAGATGTTGGTGCTGTGAGACTCGGTAACGCTGTTCTGACGATGTGAAAGTGTGAATCCACCCGAAGTCTGAATGCGAAAACACGCTAGGCGAATGCCGTGTTGGTCCCTTGATACCATCGTTGCCAGGTCTTGACTTTCATTTCCCACTAGAAGCTATTAAAAAAAAACACCGAAAAAAAAATTAACGTCAGACCAGTTTTTAGGAAAATAATAAACTGCACACAAAATGGCCATTAGATATACTAAATATAATCCCTGAAAAAGTACATACACAACAATTACAGCTGAAATATTTACTGTAAATGCTGCAGTTAGTTTTGTGATTGTATCAGTAATCATTTTAGTGCTCTTTGTAAGTCACGCGATGATCACGCTGTGATATTTTCTGGGCGAGACCGATATGCTACATTATTGCCGATATTGTCCAGCTCTGATGGCTAAAATCGCGTTGGAGATCTTTCAACTGGTGCAGCTACACCTGGTTGAATTTGTGCAGTAAAAATTACACCGGCTCTTGAAAAGGTGTAACTGGTGTATATCAAATAAAAACCCTTGAAATTTAAATTGGTTAGTACTATTACTTAATAGAAATACGTAGAAGATGAAAAACCACTCTTTCATAAAACCACCAGATTTCAGAAAGTATCACCAAATCTGCTGACAAACACCGCTGGAAAAACCATTCACCAGTGATTCAGTGGTTTTCGCACTTCATGAACTAAAAAGCCACCAAATTCAGTTGTAAAACCACTGACCTGGTAACACTGCTTTCTTCCCTGTCGCTGATAGTCGAAGCAACTGATACTGTCTCTTATGACGCCACTGTCAACGAGAAAATAAGCCACGTGCACAAAACAAGAATATACAGATACATCTAATGAACCTACTCTATCAAATGTGTTAATGCAAGTTATTATGACGAAGCGCTCAAAGACGTAGATAGCAGGAACTTGTGTGAAAACGTCTCAAAGTAAAAAAGATTCCACCAATTTTGACGGTAATCGGTTGAGTTGATCTAGAGATATGATGTAAGCATACAACAATAATTCTTGATTGTCAAATCTTTTATCTGGCGGATGATGGGAAATATTACTCAGTGAATTAAGTACACACAGTAGGTATTTCAGCACACAAGTTATGATTTAAATGGGTTTCATGGGACCAATTAAGTGGCATGTAACACTAAAAATTAAGACCACAATTTTCAAAAGGAGAAACTACTCTATAAAAATTTCAGATGGTCATTCAAGGTATTATTTGCAAGCAAAATAGTCGGGTTTCGGTTGAAAAACTACAGAGATATTGTATATAAGTTTTTATTTTTTAGATGGCATATTTCAACAGGGTGGACTAGAATTTTTATGAGTTATATTATTTGGCTTTGTTTTAATCGTCTTAGTTGTTCTGGAAATATAATAAGTAACACGAAGTTTCGTGAGACAAATATCTTCAAAATAAGTGTCTCAACTATCTAAATTACCTTCATTTATGCTCCTGTGTGAAATTTGTTGAAATTCGTTTCGATAGCTCCTGAAATATGACATAAAAACTGTGCATTCGAGGCTTGCTGTTTTTAAAAATGACAGAGCAAATACGCAGCGAATTCGCCAATTTAAAAATCACAAGCATGGTTAGCATACCAAGTTGGGTTAAAAATTTATAAACGCGTAAATATTAAAATAAACGCCAGATAAATTTTAATTGTATATTATTTTATGTCCTGTCGTACCAATGCTTATGTGCCAAAATTTCCTGAAATCCGTTGAGTAGTTCCCAAGATACGATGTAAAATACAGACAACGCTATCTTCATAAATGACATAAAAATGAGTTCATGAGTTTCTGAATTCAGACTGTTAAAGTTTCAGTTTTGTCTCAAAACCGTTTGAGTGACTCATAAGAAATTACATAGAAATCAAAAAATTTCACAAGCAGACATTTTCAAAATAAGCAACCGACGTTGTTGAAATGTGTGAAATTCAGGTATCTCTACTAAGCAAGTGTAGGGGCCTTCCGAGTTTGGCGAAATTCGGCGAAAGAGTTCAAAATAGACACTCGCGCACACATAAACACACTGCTGAGGAAGGCGTTCTTACAAGCCTGTCTTTACTTTGGAAGTCACTTGCTTTGCTCGGTAGCAAGTCATTTCCTTTGCACTCTGACCCGAGTACATCAACATTTTGTAGTGTTCGATATCTGCTAACACTTTCCCAGGCCGTTGGAAAAAGGCAACATGAAAGCGATTCGCAGGCACTGGAAAGCTGTGGATGTAAATTAGTTCCGGCAAACACAGCAAATGTGCTAAGTGTGGTGAATATTATCGATTATACTCGAATGGCAATCGATAGATTCCACGTGGCAGTACATGCTCTCCTTGACTTAAATAAAATATTTAAAAAGTGTTTACCGCAATATGCATATTAGTAAGCACATATCTTGCTTTTATTTTCAAGCAACTTGGTTGACCGGATGTGGCCATATCTACAAGGCCGCCTGCATAGTGTGTCACGACTGATGGTAAGCAATTCTCATGGATGTCTGCTGACTCTGTGGGATGTTTTAGGAGTCTGTTCTCGGGCGGCAAGTTTTCTGTTTTGTAAGTGACCACCAGTATTTCTGAATGCATTTATTACATGTACTATATACTGACGATCTTCAAGTTAATTCTACAGCCCCCCTTCAGTAACTTTGAAGTACTAATATAATTACATGCATTCCTTTGTTCGTTGGTCAGTTCGTAATGGAATTATTTCAAAATCATCATGACTCGACGCATTGCGCTTGCATCCCAAAAAATTCTCGAAGGTTGTGGGTCTTGCCTTCCTAGCTGTGCCCCTAACGAAACAGGCCTAATAAGTACTCAATTCCTCCCTTATGGCTTCCTTAAAGCCCAATTTGTATCGCTGGCGCAATTGAATATATCTGTTCAGACAAATCAGATGGGCTCTACACTGGGAGAAAAACGAAAATTTACCTTACCAATCAGTTGTAAACACAAAATTATTCTATAGTGACTAGAAAATCAGCTCATCGACGATTACAAAATACGCGTTAGTGTTTGTAATAACTAACAAATACTATAGTGATCAGTGTCAAATCAACAAATGTAGCATACACTCTAAATCCGAACAAGTTGAAAACTACTGATTCGCAGTGAAATTCAACTACTCGAATCTGTGAAAATAGCTCCACTTAGAACCAGTGGAAAACCACTAGTTGTTTCAGTCATACAATTTCACTGATTGAATAAGTAACGTGAAACAATTTCGCTGATTGAACAAGTTACGGCCGACAATGTGCGGATAGTAAAATATATTTTCTTTATTGAATTTAGTCAAAAAATACAAAAAAAAAAAATTAACATATTTCCAATAGTTACTATTTATTTTGGGCATTTTACCGTAATTTTAAAAAGTAAGAAACAATGTTAACGGCACAACAGATTTGAACCCACATCATACCCATCCTATGTTACATAAACGTTACCTAATCATCTGAGCTACAAAGTCAATCTTAACGAAAGAGGGGAAAATATGGGTTATAGCCATGCATCGGAAGTATGAAGTTTTAAATTGTATGCCCTTTCTTTTCGTTTTTAGTGTAATTGGAAATGTTAGGGTGGTTGACACGAATAGCACGTATGAATGCCCTCACTTCACCACATTAAATGCTGTTCAAACCCTCAAACCGAGCACCGTGGTGAATACGTGAAAACGAAATGAAAAACGTAAACACGGAATGAAATACTGGATGTTCATGTTACTTTGTAAGATTGTGTTGAAAGAAGAAACTGGCATTTTAGAAAGTATATTTATTAGTTTTATAGTTTATGCGTTATTTAATTTGATACACGTTCTTTAACAGCCATTTCGTAAAAGTTGTTTAACTGATCCATAAGTCAAAAAACCAATTACTGAAAAACAGTGAAATAATTGTTCTTGGATCAGTCGAAATTGCCACTGAATCAATTAGGGAAGGAAAACATATTTTTTCACTAATTCATCAGTTAAATTCACTGGAGTGGCTGCTCAATCAGTCAGTTACTGTAAACTGATTGAAACAGTGAAATTCTCACTGATTCAGCTTTAGTGTGTACATTTTCATGGAGTATTTTTCCAGTGTGTGTTAAAAAATACGGTTACATTTTCCTCCGTAAAACAAGCCCCTGGCTGAGAAAACGCATGCCTGGAGTATAACTCCACACCTGCATGTCGCGTATGCTTCGCCTGTTTTTTTCTTCGTTTCGGCCCGAGGAAAGACAGCTGAGGAAGAAAACTTGGCCTCACCTTGAAAGGAGACATCGGCACCGCAAGCTCGGCCAACCTTCACGTCAGCAAACTTCGGCTACTTGTTTTCACTCCCGCCCTGGGGGCTGACGTCAGCTGCGGCGATTGACGGAACTGGATCGCTGATCCAATGGCACGCCAACTACGTCATCGGCGATGGCTGCTTGTAGCCAGTTGGTACGAATTCTGTTCGCCCTGGTGGTGCGGCGGAATGGACAATCAACGATGGTTGATTATTTTCACCACTGTCTTTGGAAGATGTATTTTTTTTCAAATGCCCTATAACAAATTCCGACTATACTGTCGCTGGCATATGATTACCAGTTCCGTCTTTTCCATAAGGGCACGTGGGGCACGAATCCAGGGCTCCCGGCCTGATGGGGCCTCGAAATGCCGCCATCGTCGTTTAACTTGCACGTTACATTTTTGTAGTCATCTTGACATCAGGTTGCGGTAGCGTTGGGCAGCAGATTTCCGTAACTTACCGTCAACTTCGTTATCAAGGCGAAACTATGCCATCATTTGTATAAAGCTGGCCATAGTAATCAATAAAATAACTACCTAAACAAAAGCACATTCTGATGTTTTCATTCACGTGCTTTTTTTTTTCTTTGTAAAAGAGCCCCAAACTCTATGTGCCTAAGGGCCCCTGCATAGCCTAAGACGGCCCTAGTGATGACTGCAGCTCAAGTCCACTGTGGAGCAAGGTAGAATGGAGAGAGACAGCTGTGCATCCTGGCAGGTCTTGCGGGCTGGAACACGACTGGCTGACCTTCAGACCAATTTGTACTTGAGCAGCAGCAACTTGTAGAAATTAAAATTTTTGACACTGTTTCGAAAATGTGAATAATATTTTAAGAGTAGACGCCCAGTACTTGTAAATACTTCTAGTATCGTCGTGGATCTTCTGAGTGGGTGTTTCATGGAGAATTTCTTTAGGTCGAAATGGCGGGCTCTTTGCCCATGTAGGTTATGAGGCATACTTTAAATGAATAAATATTGAATGCAGACGTCCCGTTCTGGTGGCAACACAATAAATGGTTGTTGCGTAGTTTTATTATAAAATTCTGCCAGATATAATTAGTGCATTAAAAAAAATGTAAAAAATTGTAGTGTGAAAAGATATGTCACATTGTAATAAGGCGTAACAGTTTGTATGTGAGCAAATAATTGGGAAAGAGTATTTAAAATTCCTGATACAGTCTAGCACATCCGATACTCACTGCATATGTTCGTAGTAATTTCATGTGATTTTCAGTAGTACTATTTTGTGTTGTACAATTTGTAATATTTAATTGCNTGCATATGTTCGTAGTAATTTCATGTGATTTTCAGTAGTACTATTTTGTGTTGTACAATTTGTAATATTTAATTGCCTCGTGGTAGTTTTGTTGTATTTTGTGAGTGATGTACAGTTATTAATGTTGGAATGTGGATGTATGTCAAGTAATTGGGATTTTATTAAAAAAAAGAAAGAAAGAAAAAAAAAAGGAAAAAACAGGAAATTTTTTAAAAGAAATACATTTGTTTGCATTATGAGTCCCTGGTCCTGGCCAATCTATAATGGACTTGAAGATAAATGTAATAACTTTACCATTCGTGCCATATTGCTTTTCGAGCTCAGTTGTTCAAAACCAAAAGAGGACATACCTGTGGTGAAGGTGCGAGATTGGAGTTTTGGGAGCAGTTTTCTGCTTGTACTTTGAGTAAACAGGATTTCAGAATTTGTGTGCGCATGCGGCTGCTTAAAGAGAACAAGCCAAGAAAAAAAGAAGCCGAAATGTCAGCTTGCGCATTTCGGATAAAAACATGCCTTTTATGTCATACGACCGGTTTCGGTGAAACCCGTTTGAGCACAAAATTGAACTCTAGCGCCTGTCGTTAAAGGCAGGTCTTGGACGGCTGTGCGAGATAATTATGCAACTTTGTGCATCATGGAGGGATTTTTTTTATTTCATGCTGTGATAGGAACTTTGATGACCGTGAACTCAGCCGTAAGAACTGTCCGCGGGAGGGTCTTCTTCAGTGAGAGGCCCTCGATTCCGTTATACACTGAAGAGCCAGAAAAAATGGTGTACCTGCCTAATATCGTGTAGAACCCCCGCGAGCACGCAGAAGTGCCACAAGACGTGGTGTCATGGACTTGACTAATGTCTGAAAGTATGCAGGAGGCAATTCACACCATGAATCCTGCAGGACAGTCCACAAATCCATAGGAGTGCGAGGTGGTGGAGATCTCTTCTGAACAGCACGTTGCAAGGCATCACAGATATGCTCAATAATGTTCATGTCTGGTGATTTAGGTGGCCAAAGGAAGTGTCCAAAGTGAGAAGAGTGTTCCTGGAGCCACTCTGTAGCAACTCTCGACGTGTGGGGTTTCGCGTTGTCCTGATGGAATTAGCCACGTCCATTGGAATGCACAATGGACATGAATGAGTGAAGGTGATCGGACAGGATGCTTACGTATCTGTCACCTTTCAGAGTCGTATCTAGACGTATCAGGGGTCCCATATAACGCCAACTTCACACACCCCATAGCATGACAGAGCCTCCACCAGCTTGAACAGTCGCCTGTTGACATGTAGGGTCGATGAATTCATGAGGATCTCTCAATACCTGTACACGTCCATCCATCCGATACAATTGGAAACGAGACTCGTCAGACCAGGGAACGTGTTTCCAGTTATCAACAGTCCAATGGCTGTGTTGGCGAGCCTAGGCGAGGCATAAAGCTTTGTGTCGAGCAGTCAACAACGGCACACGAGTGGGCCTTCAGCTCCAAAAGGCCATATCAATGATGGTCCTTTGAATAGTTCGCACGCTGGCACTTGTTGATGCCCCAGCATTGAAATCTGCGCCAATTTGAGAAAGGGTTGCACGTCTGTCACGTTTAATGATTCTCGTCAGTCGTCGTTTGTCCCGTTCGTTCACGATCTTTTTCCGGCCGCAGCGATGTCGAAGATTTGATGTTTTACCGGATTCCTGATATTCACAGTACACTCGTCAAATGGTTGTACGTGTAAATCCAAATTTTATCGCTACCTCGGAGATGCTATGTCCCATCTCTCGTGCGCCGACTATAACACCACGTTCAAACTCACTTAAATCTTGATAACCTGCCATTGTAGCAGCAGTAACCGATCTAGCTGCCGACCGCATCGCGTTACTCTGATTGGTTTCATACCTCTGTTATTTGCATACGTACGCCTATACCAGTTTCTTTGGCTCTCCAGTATAGGTCATCAATCGCTCATATGCGGTGCCCGGAACTTACAGAACCAGCGGCGTGTGTTGAAGTGTTGCAAGGTAAGCTGGTGCTTGCTCAGTGCTGTATACGCTCGGCACGCGCAGAAGGAACCAGTAACCAGAGTGGGGCCGGGAGAAACTGAATGTACTGCGGCCACTCACGAGAGAGCAGCGAGGCACCCGTTACACACGTGATGTGACGTCAAACGCACAACTGCGTTTAAGTGGTCGATGTGTATACTAGCGAACTATCAGGTATAGCACAGAGCAAACTGCATGCTTACTTTATAACAGTTCACTAGACGCCGCTGCAAGAAACTATATTTCTGCTGTAATCTTTGCTTATTACTCGATGTTGCTTTATTTTTCTTTGCAGAGAGGCGACTTCCCAGCCATTGTGCCTACAAGTAACCAGCGACTGCTTCCTGTGAGATTTGTTCTATATTATCGTAAGAGTGAGCGAAGAGATTTGGGCGGCTTTTAACATCGAGGTCTTGAGAGCAGATGAGGGTGAAGCTAGGTGAGAGTGGAATTTTTCCCTTTCAATAAACTTTCCAAGTTTCCAGAGGTCCTGAGTGCAGAAGGTTGTTGCCGCTTACTGAGCTAGAACCGCGGAAACCACTGCTCGAGTCCGTCACTAGTGAAACTTTACTCTCTCAGAATACAGTCCAGACATGTAGTGGCAGATATGAAAACCAAGACCATCATATTCCCTATATCAGGGAAGTAGGCAGGATATAACACCAGCAAGAAATAAAATACTTTCTCATTTAAATCACACACGCACACGCACACACTCGTATATATGTGTGTGTGCGTGCGTGTGTGTGTAGTGTCCTTACAGTGGTATGCTCACTTTATATAGATTTTGTAAATAAAAATTAGAGAATTTCCAAATTGAATAATAAATACGGATTTTTTTAATTTGACATACCCTATGCCTACAAAAACAATGTTGTTACAAGAGACAAACCTCAATGTCAGTGGGTATATAAAAAGCTGGGTCCCACTTGAGAGGCCTGGTTTGACAGTGGCAGTCGTGAAAGACACTTCGTCTCTGCTCGTGCAAGCAACTGGGATATACGAGGGCAAATCAATAAATAAGTTACACTTCCACGTTATGGCTACGCATGAAACCACCTATACATAGGCAACACGGCAATGACAACATACAATGTAAGTTCACTTTTCCACATAGTCCCCAAGATACTGTAAACATTTCTCGGAATGGTCAACCAACTTTTCTATTCCGGATGCGTAGACATCTCCTCCAGCGCTGTGTAACCACCCGGAGACAGCTGCTTTCACCTCCTCATCGTTGAACCAGTTGCGTTCAGCAATTGAAGAGAAGCGCAGAGGAAAATTGAGCGCCAGTGTGATTTTGTTGCACGATAACGCAACACCTCACACGGCCCGCCAAACGTCCGAACTGCTGCAGCGATTCAAGTGGGAGGCATGGCAACATCCTCCATACAGTCCAGACTTAGCGCCATGCGATTTTCATGTTTTCGGTAAGCTGAAAAAGGATCTCGGTGGACGACGATTCCGAAACGATGAGGAGGTGAAAGCAGCTGTCTCCGGGTGGTTACATAGCGCTGGAGGAGATGTCTACACATCCGGAATCGAAAAGTTGGTTGACCGTTCCGAGAAATGTTTACAGTATCTTGGGGACTATGTGGAAAAGTGAACTTACATTGTATGTTGTCATTGCCGTGTTGCCTATGTATAGGTGGTTTGATGCATGGCTATAACGGGGAAGTGTAACTTATTAATTGATTGGCCCTCGTATTTTGGAGCCAAAGGATGCATGTCCATCAACGTCCTTCCCGTGCTATGTAATGATGAGGCAAGTGCAAACATCTGTTCAAGCGTGGTGATAAGCTGAAGTGACATGAGAAGAACTGCAAAGGTAGAGTTAATACAGCTAAGAAGCGACCTGTACTAGTAGTTAGTGCACCGCATCGAATGGATTCAACCTGAAGAAATCATATGATTGGAAATAATTTTGTAGGTACGAAAGACACGTTTACATACCTGGACCACATTAAGCTTTGGATAATTAATCAGTTAACAGAAGAAGTTGAAGAGGGTCCTATAAAATATAATGTCTGGCTGGAGTGTAACTACGAAAAGCTTCAGTCTTAGAATGAAGCCATCAGTCGCCGTGCGTTTAAGACTGCAAATCTAGCACTGTACAATATTGATAGTATCCCAAAGATTGTAGAGGCCTTGAAAGAAAAACATTCTATGTTAAAGGAAGTTTTGCTACTGTTACCGTTACTGCTCAGTTCATTGAGCATAATTTCACCAAGGTGATAACAGTACAGGAAAGTATTAACAGGAGTGTCGGGTTTTTCAACGACGACGCACCACCCCGGAGATGATTGTTCGGGTTCAGTCACCTCCACGAGAGAACTGTGAGTGGCAAGACAAAAGTTGCCCGTTACCTACTCCTTTCCTTTTTTTCGTGTCACCGCCGTGCTGCTCCGTACGTAATTTCGTAGTCAAGTTGCGGCGTGGCGGTGCGTCAGGTTTTATCAGCAGGCACTCTCGTATGCCACCAAAGTAGTGAGGTTAGTGCTACTACCTCTGGCTTGAGTCATGGACTGATGATGAACGCTGCTCTCCACAACTCATATTAACATTAAATATAACCAAACACGTTTCTTAAAATAATAATAATAATAATAACTCACTGTTCTGCTCTCTCTCTCTCTCTCTCTGCCGGGTGAGTCACCCGCTGCTATTTGTCCGTATCTATGCAACCCTCACAGACACCACCACCCATCTAACAAAACATCGAGCGTAGCATATCACCACGTGCGCGTTGATTCGTTGTCGGCAGTACAGTGAGCGATGAACACATGGCGTTGTGCCAGCAATGCGTTGAGAAGCAGTCACTTTTCAAAGAATGCACGTCCGTTTATCTCGTGTTGAAGCAGACTATTGCGACGCTTACCGAATACGTTGATACGTGGCAATTGCGTTATAGGTTAACACACATTTGTCTCGCTTCGAGCCATTGCGTTTCTTCGTGCGACATAAAAATACAGTCACCGCTTACTGTTATTGATGAAAAGAAATCAACGCGCACGTAAAGTTTTTTTTAGCGATTCTCCATTGTCGCGCCGCTGATTGGTCCAGACTGACAACGGCGCCGAATGTTCAGCTAACAGATGAGACGCTGTAACCAGTATGTGCATGGCACGGGAGAGAAGATGTTTTGTTAGAATGGCTTTTTTGTGTGCGGGTTGCCAAGATACGGAAAAATAAGCGCGGGTGACTCATTATATATATATATATATAGGATGAGTCACCCGCGTTTATATATATATAAACGAGGGTTGAAGCATAATTCATGGTAATTGCTTTTTTTTTTTTTTCAAACTGCACAATTGATTCACGAGATGTCGTATGTCCCCAGCGGAATTGCAATAAATAGTATGTCGTTGCATTGCTAGATGGCAGTGTGATCGACAATTACCACACAGATAGTGACTTCAGTTCTGGTGTCAGTTGACCGCCGCCCGTGCAGAATGGTTGCGACCCGACTTGAGTAGCACTCCTGCGTCAAAATAACTGTTTTACAAGAGACTAGTGGAAGCTGCAGGACACAGTCGCAGGTTGTCCTGCCCGTTGCCTGTCGCTGATTGCTTCGGACCGAGCGAGGTGGCGCCGTGGTACCTTTGGACTCGCATTCTGGAGGACCGGGGTTCGATTCCCGAACTGACCATCCTGATTTCGGTTCTCCATGGTTTTCCGAAGTTACTCCAGGCGAATGCTGGAATGGTTCATTTCTAAATGACATGGGTGGTTCCATCCCCGTTTCCACTTTTCTTAGTAACTTGCTCCGTCTCTAATAACCTCGATAGTAGATAGATTTGGCCGATCCGGGGGCAAGGACTGGGGGTTGCGGATGACGTCACAGAAGCCATCTTGTTTACAGCAGTAATCTTGTTTCCATCCACCATATTTTCCGCCATCTCGTTT
Organism: Clitarchus hookeri; assembly: GCA_002778355.1. Classification (NCBI taxonomy): domain Eukaryota; kingdom Metazoa; phylum Arthropoda; class Insecta; order Phasmatodea; family Phasmatidae; genus Clitarchus; species Clitarchus hookeri. The sequence goes on along the minus strand of NQII01000272.1, from coordinate 782,140 downwards.
CTACTTGTATTTTGTTACATCGGCTGTTGCTAGGGAGCGCACCAGTCACCATATTTGTTTATGGAGATGCCAGCTAGAATGCGCTTGGGTTACTTACGTAACAAATACATTGTCATCTTTAGCAACATCATTACTAAAACCACCAATATTACGGAAAACAGGTCTTGAAGGATATCTCCTCTTGTAATAACGTGCAGAACGCATACTGGATGTGAACCACTGATTCAGTCCACAAGTATGTCTGAACACGCTCGCGGCTATGCTCCGTAGCTTTAAGTGTTGCCGTACCCGGCCGCCCATACCCACTATGTTAAATTATCCAGCTAGAATGCGCTGGTGTCGCTCTTGCTCGGCGCTGCTTTTTTTTTATTTTGGAGCTCAAAATACCATCTGGAGGAGGGCGGGAACGAACCGCCGAACCTTGCGTTGGCAGACGCCTTAGACTAATCGGCTATCGGAGCCGCCTAAATAGTAAAATTTGAAATGCGGTATACACATTGCAATGTTCATATGCTATACATATTACCAATTCAGATATGACATCGGAGTATATGTGTGTATATGTTTAAATAGTTATTATTTATTAGTTCATTTTATAATATGGCATTATCATTTTCTTACTATTCTTATTCTTGCTGAATTATAATATTTGTGATATTTATTCAATATCATTATTTACACTCAAAATATTCATGTCATTATGTAATATTATATATTTATGTGTAAGGTGTGTATCAGTTTTTTCGAGCATCGAATATTTTATATTACCAATTAAAAGTGTATGATAAATTAATTACGAGGTAACACAAATCATTTGTCGCATGTAAATATTAAATATACATTTTCATGTGCATACCGTCACATAGACCATCAAAGGTATACATGTGCAAAATGAAAACACGAGCGCATAACAGTATTTATGAACATGAACCAGTAATTCAGAAACACTATATGATAGTTTAAATTTCTACTCACGGTTAAAGAAATAATGTCTCACAAACAAAGATGTTAATTAAATGATAAGAAAATAAATTTTATGTTACTACATACAGTAACAATGAAAAAAATACATATTTGCAAACAAAGCCAAAGTATACAAAACTACACTGCCACCAATTAACGCCTTGATATATTATCCTGAGTATACTCGTTCACGTTTGACATGTTCCAGATTCATAGTCGTTGCTGTGTAAGTCCAGAAGCCAGCGCCAGTACCTACAGCACCTCTCCTTGGGCAATGCTATTGGTTGCTGCTGACACACCAACTGTTTTAGTAATTGGTTGTTTCTTGTGCCACGGATATACTGAAACTCTTTACATAGGTTCCAAAGTGACACTTGTATAAAAAAAATTCAAATAAGTTTTTCACCATAAATTTATTATTTTGCGAAATGTTAATGTTTACGTTAAGCGATTAACTATGTAGCAATTTCGTTTAAAATAAAAATTGCAAAATTTTTCTATCACAAAATATATTAAAAAATTTGAAATAATACTGCTAAATGTAATGTGTATTATTTTTGAATATGCAATAAGTTAATGTTTTGGTGTAGCATATGGCATTATATATTTAAAGCTATGGGCAAATTAATTATTTAGAATACGATTTTTTTTTACTATCTCCATTACTTCGAATTTTTACTGTCAATGAGTATAGTAATGAACCGTTTGTGTGCACACGACGGAGTAACATACCAGAAGAAGAAAAGGAAGACTGCAGTATAATGCCTAACAACGATTGTCTGCGTTGCTGGGGACTCCCGTGAATAGGACCATTTGACTTAGACAAAAGGGGACTCTCTGACGTCATACCACGGAAGTCACTTCACCTGGACACAAGTTCACCAAATAATGTAAAAAAAGTCTAATAAGCAAACGCAAAAATATTTGTCACCTGGTCGGAATTACTCACTGCTTGTATTAGCGTGAAGATGCTGTGGTCTTCTTACGGTCGTACAAACAGGACCGCAAGACGACTGAAGAGACAACTCCCGGAATTGGCAGGATCTGTGACTGCCGACTGCGAAAACATACAAAAGATCATTGCGTGTAAAAAAAACCAGTTACATAACTCTTAATTGTTTCATATGTGCTAGTACTTACTTTCAAAGAATTCGCAATACGTGAGAACTGACAGTCGGTGCTGACTTGCTCCGATGTNTTCGTTTAAAATAAAAATTGCAAAATTTTTCTATCACAAAATATATTAAAAAATTTGAAATAATACTGCTAAATGTTATGTGTATTATTTTTGAATATGCAATAAGTTAATGTTTTGGTGTAGCATATGANAATATATTAAAAAATTTGAAATAATACTGCTAAATGTAATGTGTATTATTTTTGAATATGCAATAAGTTAATGTTTTGGTGTAGCATATGGCATTATATATTTAAAGCTATGGGCAAATTAATTATTTAGAATACGATTTTTTTTTACTATCTCCATTACTTCGAATTTTTACTGCCAATGAGTATAGTAATGAACCGTTTGTGTGCACACGACGGAGTAACATACCAGAAGAAGAAAAGGAAGACTGCAGTATAATGCCTAACAACGATTGTCTGCGTTGCTGGGGACTCCCGTGAATAGGACCATTTGACTTAGACAAAAGGGGATTCTCTGACGTCATACCACGGAAGTCACTTCACCTGGACACAAGTTCACCAAATAATGTAAAAAAAGTCTAATAAGCAAACGCAAAAATATTTGTCACCTGGTCGGAATTGCTCACTGCTTGTATTAGCGTGAAGATGCTGTGGTCTTCTTACGGTCGTACAAACAGGACCGCAAGACGACTGAAGAGACAACTCCCGGAATTGGCAGGATCTGTGACTGCCGACTGCGAAAACATACAAAAGATCATTGCGTGTAAAAAAAAACCAATTACATAACTCTTAATTGTTTTATATGTGCTAGTACTTACTTTCAAAGAATTCGCAATACGTGAGAACTGACAGTCGGTGCTGACTTGCTCCGATGTCNATATGTGCTAGTACTTACTTTCAAAGAATTCGCAATACGTGAGAACTGACAGTCGGTGCTGACTTGCTCCGATGTCGGTTGACAGACCAAGCACGAACTTTTGGTGAGGGGACTTGGCGCACTGGCTGCCAATCACTGCACGAAATAAAATAAACGTCGTTAATAACTTTGCACTGTAACATTCACTAAGCACACGAAACAATTTTATTTTTAAATAATTTGTTTAAAAACTTTATTGAAAAAACTATTGCGCTTGTTGCCGAATTTAATTAAACCAGTTAATAAAACTTTACTTCATAACATAACATACATACCTTCGTTAGCAATTACTCGAAGCAAATCTGAAAGGCGACTGCAATTCCTCAAACTCTCTCACTAAACGCAAAATGGCGACGAAGCAGAAGGGTACTCGGATGTGCAGACGGAAAGCCCTGACTTCGGAGTGAGAGATTTCAGCACTCTCCATCCTTTATATATCGCAGCCGAGTGGTGCGGAGGCGCGGATTTATACAAGGGAAATAGTACCTCTAGTTATCATAGCATTTTCACTGGCCAATTTCCACTCCTTCCAGTCTTACTTATTTTGTCAGAAACTATATAGGGATGGTAGGAGTAGGAAAATACCAGGTGAATTAGGGACACCAAATTAGCTGGCGTTACAAGCATGAGCGCATCGCCCCCCTTCTTCCCAGCAACATGCAACCGTAACTATTATTTAAATAAAACAACATTTGTTTCAGCAAAATTTTTAATTTATAANTCTTCCCAGCAACATGCAACCGTAACTATTATTTAAATAAAACAACATTTGTTTCAGCAAAATTTTTAATTTATAAAAAAAAAATTAAATATTGGCATGCTACCAAGGATTATTAGTTATTATCTCAGTTTGCATACAAAAAATAATCGCAAAGAGAGTTGCAGTAGATCGTAATTTCTGTTTTAGAAATAATTTATTGGCCCCGAGACATTCGCCGTCTAAGCAATGCGCGGCGTGAGAACGCACGGCCTCGTCGCGTGCGTGCTTTATCTCTGCCGGCGGCTTCAAATTTCACTCCGGCAGTAATGCGCGACTTGAGACCCCTCGCAGCGCGCGTGTCGANTTATCTCTGCCGGCGGCTTCAAATTTCACTCCGGCAGTAATGCGCGACTTGAGACCCCTCGCAGCGCGCGTGTCGACGCCGTGACAGAGACGCGCTGCTTGGCGGGACAGGAGAGACTGAACTCGCCTCCTCTCCAGAACAACAAAACATTATCTCACGTGAAAGAAAACTTAGTCCAGACACATTCAATGGCTATTGTAAAACTACTCATTCCATTGCATTGCTAGTCTTGCACAAAAATATGTCAGCGAGATGCATAAAGAAAGAAATAAAATCGCGTCATATATGCACAGAAATATGTATCAGTCCATGCAGGAAAATGCTGCATGTTATAAGGAGCCAGTAACCGTACTAAATTCGCTCTCTTTTATTTTTTGAACTTATACACATAAAATACTATCGTGCTCGTAACATAGTAACTGCTCGCTGAGATATACCGTCATCTATATTTTTAAAATATGTAAGTGGCGGGAACACAAAAAAATGCGGCGTCCAGCATAATAACTCAGCTCAGGTAGGCTGGCTCTTTAACATGTTAGGTCTCCGAATAAAAATACCGTATCTAAACTATAGTTTTTATAGTGCACATACAAATACAGTAAATCCACGTATAATGATTTACACATTAAAACACAGTTCTCTTTGCAGGTTTTTGAAAAACCACGTGTATTTGGTTGTGTCATATATCATAATTTATAATTAATTTATTGGCTTAATTGAACTGTTACCTATATAGAGTATGTAAATAATTTTAATATGCATGTTATTGAGAAATACACGCACAAATGTGGTTCGTTGTCCTTAATTTTATTTTCATGAAAGTAGAGCTTCAGCAAGGCTTCGGAATGGACTTTAATGTCGGAACGTGCACGTAATATTCACAGCCAAAGATGGAGAAAAAATATACGTATGATGTAACACAAGATCAGTGGAAGATTTAAGCAATCGTCTTAGGAATGGGCGGTTTTCTGTATAACATCTGAAACTTGGGAAATACCTATTCTTATACCCTTTATGCATTGTAAGCAATTTGGTTGCATTTTCTGGGTTACTTATGCGTGTTGTTATGTAAATAATTTCTTCGCATCAAAGAAAAAGTTACAGGAATATTTTATCAATACATTTCATGGTCGTCATACGGTTGGTGATTTTTTTGTGGACTTTGAGTGCATCCCATAGAGACAAGTAAAATCTNTACATTTCATGGTCGTCATACGGTTGGTGATTTTTTTGTGGACTTTGAGTGCATCCCATAGAGACAAGTAAAATCTGAAATGTGAAGTATTATCCCTTGAATATCAATACTGCCATACAATTAAAAAAAAAAAACGTATCATTATCAAATTTTGGGCAAATTTGATTTCCCAAATCTAATAGTTCCAAGCACTGTCACATCACATTAAAAATCATGTAAGAGAAGCTTATAAATTTCGGTTATAAGCTGTGTATGAAACATTATTTTGTTATTTNGTCACATTAAAAATCATGTAAGAGAAGCTTATAAATTTCGGTTATAAGCTGTGTATGAAACATTATTTTGTTATTTGGATTTTAAATCTCCTTAATATTCAGTTTGAAGGTTTAATTATGATTTTGGTATAGAAATTGTTGTTAATACTGGCGATTCAAATATCAACATTAAAACTTTTTTTGTCCGGAAAAAATTCTTGGGAAACAGTTCTGCCCATTTTACAGTACCTACCTGTACTGTTATATGAGCATTTAAAGTTTCCCACTGTACAACATTTTAACAAACGGAACTGAAAAAACCCGTAGTCTAACCACTACACCACCGCGTCCCCCTATGACGAGTGAGAAAGAATCGGCCTTACTCGTTTCGAGGCATCGAACACAACGGAAACTTTTCAGCCCTCTCTGCCAGAAGTGATGAAAGCCCAATACTTCCAGTGCTGCGTGTAAAAGTGAAACGAAAGCGTCAGAAACCGAACCAAAGGCAAACGCTTTGATAAATAAAAAATTTTACACCGAGTTGTATTTTTTCTTGTCCCTTTTCGGCAGAGNCCGAGTTGTATTTTTTCTTGTCCCTTTTCGGCAGAGTTGTAAAACGCGAAGATAACGAAGGTTTCCCGAAAGGGAAAAAAAAAATTCCTTTAAAAGTAGCGTGTTTGATAGGGGATGGTCGGGCGGAGGCCGGGGTTGTAAATAAAGCTGGCGGCGAGCATAAAGCGCGATATGGCGCAGATAAGTGGGAAGTAACCCCGGCGAGGGGAGGGCAGAGGGGGAGATGGGCGTGTGATCTGTGGCACTCGAAGGGGAACGCAAGGACGGGACCACGTCAGCCCCGGGCTGAGAATAGCAGGAAGGCTGTTTCGCCTCGTGCCAAGTTATGGATACAGCCTCGAACTACAACTTCAACGCGGCGACATCGGCCTCGGGAGACCCGGGGGGTTCAGTAATAATAAACGACGCTCACGAAAAACTGTGCACTTTCGAAATGAACCTTTGGAAAATGTCGCTGCCCCTGCCCGCGTGCATTTTAACGAGCACACCGACTGGCATACGCCCTCTAAAAGTTGGTAACAACCAGCGGCGTGTGGTGAACTGTTGCAAGGTAAGCTGTGTTTTCCTCTGTGCTGTACCAAAACGTTTGCTAGTTTACACATCGGCCACTTAAACGTAGAAATGCATTTGACGCCACAGCACGTGTGTAATGGGTGTCTCGCCGCTATCTTGTGAGCGGCCACAGAACATTGAGTTTCTCCCGACTCCACTCAGGTTACTGGTTCCTGNGGTGTCTCGCCGCTATCTTGTGAGCGGCCACAGAACATTGAGTTTCTCCCGACTCCACTCAGGTTACTGGTTCCTGCTGCGTGAGTGGAGTGTATACAGCACTGAGCAAGCATCAGCTTGCCTTGCAACACTTTACCACACGCCACCGATAACGACGAAGAGAAAGTAGATGCAATGCATGGCTTAGCGTCAAATCAAAGTGTTAATGAAACATAGGAGAATATTGACTTTTTTTTTTGTTTTACTTTCTGTATTTTTAATGTATATAAGTGTATGAATTAGGAAAAATGTAAAATATCTGCTTTTATAATAATTTATATTTTACTTGACAGACGAATGAATAAAGTGACCAGATCAATGGCAATGTTAATTTTACATACGGCGGAAGTATACGGAATGTGCGTACAAGTAGATCCTTAGAAGAGCTTTCAAAAGTGATCACTTTAACGTGAACAGCCTTCACTTGAGAGGATTACGTATATAAAAATATATGTTTTGAAATCGTTGGCGCGAATACACGTATCTCAGTAGATAAATGTTCTGGAAATACCACATTTTTGCCAAGAAANATGCGTGAGTGGAGTGTATACAGCACTGAGCCAGCATCAGCTTGCCTTGCAACACTTTACCACACGCCACCGATAACGACGAAGAGAAAGTAGATGCAATGCATGGCTTAGCGTCAAATCAAAGTGTTAATGAAACATAGGAGAATATTNTAACGACGAAGAGAAAGTAGATGCAATGCATGGCTTAGCGTCAAATCAAAGTGTTAATGAAACATAGGAGAATATTTACTTTTTTTTTTTGTTTTACTTTCTGTATTTTTAATGTATATAAGTGTATGAATTAGGAAAATTGTAAAATATCTGCTTTTATAATAATTTATATTTTACTTGACAGACGAATGAATAAAGTGACCAGATCAATGGCAATGTTAATTTTACATACGGCGGAAGTATACGGAATGTGCGTACAAGTAGATCCTTAGAAGAGCTTTCAAAAGTGATCACTTTAACGTGAACAGCATTCACTTGAGAGTGTTACGTATATAAAAATATATATTTTGAAATCGTTGGCGCGAATACACGTATCTCAGTAGATAAATGTTCTGGAAATACCACATTTTTGCCAAGAAAGTTGAAAAGGAGGAGGTCTTGAAAGCCAATGAGGGTGAAGTGAGGTGAGAATGGAGCAGCGCCGGAATGAAAGGACGCGGGGGAACGGGGGATCCCCGAGGAAACCCGCCGACCAGCGGCATCGTCCGGCACGATTCCCCATGCGAAAATCCGGGAATGACCCGGCCGGGGATTGAACCCTGTTCGCCATGGTGGGAGGCGAGCAGGCTAGCCGCTCAGCCACCGCGGCCCCTGTGCGTGTTAGTGTCGCCCGGGTCGCTCCCTCGCTTCTGGGCTTTGAACGTGCGAAACAGCTTCAGGTAGAAATGTTGGTATCGGATAAAAATATCAATATTATTTATATTGCTTATTTAACGATATATCGAAAGAAATTTAATCGATTTTCGGTACATCGTAATTTGATATTTTATAAATTAAAGGACTTGCCAAATGTAAAATTGGTTGGAATGTTACATATCAAGGACATGAGACATTGCAGAAACATGTGGCTCCTGTTTTTGGTGAATGTTGCCAAAGTAAACTCAGTAACTTTTATATTCCATTTTTGTATTCAAATCAGAGTTTATTGAAAGAGCATTTTAAATACATTTATTTCCGATACCTGGTAAAATATACTGATTTCGATCAAATATCGTTGAAATATATCCACGATCTTTATCGATATATTGTTGGTATAATATATTCATTTCGATACATCGATATTTTTTTAACGTCTCTAGCTTTAGGTACGTAGGAGCCTTAAGAATACAGAGATAAAAAAGTTGTCCATACAACGAACTCCATCCGCTCACTCCAGCAAAATATCGTCGCTAGCAAGTGGAACGCTATTCGCCAATCGGTGCTTGGCAATCTACTCGCCAACCAGCAGCCAAGACAGAAGGGAACCTTTCTGTAGGATGCAGTAGCCAATCAGGACGACCAGTTCCCAGGCACCACGCGTAGCCGGTCAGAGGATTGGTACATTCACATCAAAGGAACCTCCACGCAATTTCGTCTGTGTGTACAACTGTACTCAGTGGTCGGCGCCCACTGAGGCATTTTCTGGGTCACTGAACACGGGGATTAGGGCGTGATCCGATTCTCCACCGAGTCACGTGGGATTGTGGCTTTCACTGAAAGAACAGCAAACTAAATATTTATTTGTATGAGGTCAAAAATAAATTTGTTTACCCCAAATTATTATTTTGTATAGTAGGCAAAACTTCATAATAAAACATTAATTTAGTTCATCTAACCAAATAAACGTTTGCATAAACAAAACCTCTGTGTTGGGCATGACGAAATTAGGCTGCCAAAAAATATTTTGTTCAATCAACTGCACATATTGGTTTGGCCACTTATTTGATGATTGCCTTCGGGGGCCGCAGTGGTTTAGTGGTTAGACTACTCGCCTCCCACCAAGGCTAACCGGGTTCGATTCCCGGCGGGGTCGCCTCCGGACTTTCGCACGTGGGAATCGTGCCGGACGATGCCGCTGGTCGGCGGATTTTCTCGGGGATCTCCCGTTTCCCCCGCACTTGCATTCCGGCGCTGCTCGATACTCAGCTCGCTTCACCCTCGATATTAAGAGCCACCCACATATGTTCACTCACCCACTAACTTGATTGTCTTCGATCGAAAATACAGCTCTAGTGTTTGTTCGCATTTTTGTGACAATTGTAGTGCATATACTAAAGACCAATAGTTATAGATAGAAACCTGAAAAATTCGCAAATTCATTTTGAGACAAGCTATAATTCATAACACGTGTGTTAATATAACTTTAGCCATTGGTGCACACGGTGTTTGACACCTTCTGTAGAACACTGGCCCAATCGCCGCCTTCCACTGTGACAGCAGACAACCAACGTGCATTTAATAGCGGCATATTTATACATAAGACTGTAGAATCTAGCCTGCAGGTCATTGAACTCGCGAATTTTTCCGGTCTCTAATTATAGATGACGGAAAATCGCGAAAGAAATTTTGAGAACAACATATCTTCGATAACACTCTAGCAAATTATTTCTTTTATGATTGGATGAACGAGGTTTTGAATCGGCTAAGTTGTTTGCATACCAATCACGAACGTTCTGCCTTATAGTATCAGAATCCTCATTGTCCCAGTGAAATAGGATATTATCTTCATACATGCATGACATCCAATAAGTAAAGAAATCTGTTGGACATGTGTAGAGTGCGTTGAACCCTAGCAAACAGTCAACTTTTCCCGCGATAATACATCATCTCTATTAATAATGGCATTAACATCCTAATAAAACAAGTTCAACCGGAAATTAAAAAGCAAAGCTGCAAAACTTGAAATGTTTATTTGCACACGTTGTTCAACATTTGGGATGTATCTTTTTAAAAATCATTTTAAGTTTATCAGTAGTCACTTCAGCTGAGGTTGCTAAGGCGTAGCGCTCGGGTCGCAAGGATCAAAGTTCGTTTCTCGTTCGGGCGTCATACTTATTTATATTAATCGAAACAGTTTAATTATCGTATAGCCAAACAAATCTTCAGTTACATCAATAAAATATTTCTTTCGAGCAACCAAATAAGAACAACAAAATAATTTGGTTTCAAACAAAAATATATTTTATTGCCCCAATACAAGCAATTAATCTTGTTGGGCTAAACCAACTTTATTGGATTCAACAAAGCCTTTTTCTCTGTGTACTTTTTCGTTAGCATGTGGAATTTTTACGGTGTGCTTTTGCTCCCCTCGCCATTGCGTTCCATCGCTGCTTCGTTTTAGAGGCTCATTCCGTTATTACCTTTAAGGGATGACAGACTGTCACCTTGAAAGCCCGTCACTTAAGATCACGTTGACCGATTTTCATCTTCCGACCAATTGCTTAGTGGCCAATCCACTGTCAACAGCAGCGTATGGTTAACTGTTGCGAGGTAAGCTGTGTTTTGCTCTGTGCTGTACCAAAACGTTCGCTAGTTTACACATCGGCCACTTAAACGTAGTAATGCATTTGACGTCACAGCACGTGTGTAATGGGTGCCTCGCCGCTCTCTCGTGAGTGGTCGCAGTAAACTCAGTTTCTCCCAGCTCCACTCTGGTTACTGGTTTCTACTGCGTCCGCCGAATGTGTACAACACTGAGCAAGCTCCAGCTTACCTCGCAACTCTTCGCCTCGCGCCACTGACGGTCAAAGTCACATGGTAACCAGTGATCTACGTGTCTTGTTTACATTCTAATTTTTTAACACCCTACACTTACCCTTACATGTGAATAAAACTTTTTTTACTTACTTTCATATTTTCTAGTTCCATTAAAACTATTTCAGAAAAAATATATGAACATCTCAGAGTACTTACTTACATAAACACTGCTCTAACATATAATTCTATCTCAGTTGTTTCTGATAGTGCTGTTTGTATAAAAGCAGTCCGGTGTTGGAACACGAAGATTTTTCCCACTACGGATGAAAGCCACCTCGTCTAAGTTTGCACTTTTCCAAGTGCATACTTATCAATTAGGGACGCTGAACAACATAATTCATTTTTAGCGCCACGAGTATTTCGCAAATTCATTACGTGGCGAGGACTTCAATCACTTGTTCTTTTCTCCTACTACTGCGATAAGACGGCAGTTGTTTAGACATGCTCCGTTTAACTGCGAGCCATTGAAAAAAAAACCTGAAGCAGTAGTGCGAGTGAGCGTTGAACAGTCCTGCACGAAGGACTAATAAACAAACGGTAGCGTCTCGAATATACAGTATAGAGGACAGTGCAGTCTCTCCTGCTGCGAAATACCCGGGGCTCTAGTAATTGTATATTTGTGAGCTGCGTTCAACTTTTAGACGTTACGTGGAATGTCATTTCCAGCAAATAAAAATTAGTTTCCATAAATAGGGAATAATCGCACGTCTACGTCACAATTTTACTTTTTTTTTAAATATCCAATTGAAGTAATCAAAATTGTTTACAAACAATATAAGTTACACGTATAACCGACAGTACATTGTTGTATTTTGGAGGAGGTCTTGTGTTGAAGTGATTAACTGGAAATAAATTTTCGGGAGTAGCACAACATATTCGCAAGTATGAAACCAAGAGGAAATATACGCAGTTCTGTACTTTGACATAAGCCAAAATACTAATTATGAATTTTACTGACGTTTATAGAATAACCTCCCCGGTGCGGACGTTTACGTTGAATGCATGTAGCCAATTAAGGGAATATATAATTAATATTATAGGTCAGAAGCGGCTGATCAGTCTTTTTAACTTTCTATTCTGATCAATAATTTTGTCATAAATTCATAGTAAATCGATTTAGTTACTCAGAGTAGAGGGAAATTAAGTTTCTTATTCAACAACCATCTTAGATTTTTGGTATAATTCCAAGGCACTCTGTTAGAGTCGTAATTTTGGATGGCATCAGTCAACCACAATTTACTTCTAGTTCAAAACCGCCCTGAAATTCGACATATTTCCCCATAATTTCTGGGATATTCCTCGAAAACCATAGACATTTCCTGATAGTTTATTTTATTCGTTCTTTCATTCCATTCTTGTGTCAGTCTTCTTGTATGTTCTTAAAACGCCACTCCCAAATATCAAGTATTTGTCCAAGAAAGGCCTCGCTCCTCAAAGTACGTGATTGGAGCCACTTAAGGAGCGAATAATACAACCAAATGTTTTGTATTCAGGCTTAACATCTTTATTCTATTTGTAGTGTGGCCGCGGTGGCTGAGCGGTTAGACTGCTCGCCTCCCACTAAGGCGAACCAGGTTCAATCCCCGGCCGGGTCATTCCGAATTTTTGCAAGTGAAAATCTTGCCGGACGATGCCGCTGGTCGGCGGGTTTTCTCGGGAATATCCCGTTCACCTAACCCTTGCATTCCTACACTACTCAGTTCTCACCTAATTTCACCCTCTTCGGCTCTCAAGACCTCATTGTTAACAGCCGCCCAAATAACTCAACTTTATTTGTGGTGTTTTATATTTTAAATTTACTTAAACCTACTTATACTTCTCTTGTATTATTATTTTATTTGTAATTTAAATTTTTACAAATTTCGTAAATTAAAAAAAATGTAAAATTTCCTATATTGCAAAATTTATATATATATATGATTTCAAAAAAGGAGAATTGGGTGTTTGTAGGGGAATGAGACGAAGTGTATTAAAATATAGCGTTTAATGGGGGTTGAGATAATTGCAAAAAGTCGGGGAAATCGAACACTATTGGTCAATAATAATAGAGTAAGTACTCAATGTTTTCGAATGATTACGAACAGAAGATAGTGTGATAGAGAGCGTAAAACATATACGAGTAAATGGAGGATGAGCTGAACATAGTAGATAAATTTAAAGTGTGTTCACTAAATTCACGAAGGCTACTGGTTGTGAGGAATAAAAAAGACCACGAGAAATTATTTATATAGAATTTTTTTTAGTTTTCAAGAATTTTCGGAAATTTGTGGGATCCTCTAGGTTTTTTTTTATTGGGGATCGAGGTCACCTTGGAGTCTGCCAAGCTCAACGTCATCAGTGGTCAAGATCACACAGATTTTACAAGGCCATCGCCAAACTGGACTGAGAAATCGTGAATATCTACTTCAAGGTTAATCCACATCCGCTATCCACGCACCCAAACAGGCTATTTACACTGAAGAGCCAAAAAAACTGGTATAGGCGTGCGTATGCAAATAACAGAGGTATGGAACCAATCAGAGTAACGCGATGCGGTCGGCAGCTAGATCGGTTATTGCTGCTACAATGGCAGGTTATCAAGATTTAAGTGAGTTTGAACGGGCGTTATAGTCGGCGCACGAGAGATGGGACACAGCATCTCCGAGGTAGCGATAACATTTGGATGTTCGCGTACGACCATTTCACGAGTGTACCGTGAATATCGGGAATATTGTAAAATATCACATCTTCGACATCGCTGCGGCCGGATAAAGATCGTGAAAGAACGGGACAAACAACAACTGGCGAGAATCATAAAACGTGACAGACGTGCAACCCTTTCTCAAATTGGCGCAGATTGGATTTGTGGACTGTCCTGCAGAATTCATGGTGTGAATTGCCTCCTGCATACCTTCAGACATTAGTCGAGTCTATGCCACGTCGTCTTGCTGCACTTCTGCGTGATCGGGAGGCCCTACACGATATAAGCAGGTGTACCAGTTTTTTTGGCCCTTCAGTGCATATTACACTGATCGTGACTGATTGATCGATCTAGACCGGAACTTGGATCGCGTTGCTAGGTGGCTGGTTAGTCGAACGTTGACCTCTCGAAGGTAGGGAGGACGAGTGCCAAGCTACAGTAGGTCCCCGTCGCTGCAGACCCAGGTGCGATTGCGTCTAGTGCCGGCTTTCAATGGAGCTTACATTTATGAAAAGGTCTAAAATTCCAAAAAGAAAATAATTTTTTTTAAGTATAACTGTTATTGAACGGCATGCGTTAAATGAACGAAAAGAAGGTGTAACAATATTCCAAAAGTAGAATATAGAAAATTCCTGGAAAATCAATATATTTATCAGCACATTTTGTTTCCGTTTCTGTATGCATGCAGTGAGCGCTGTTGTATTCTAATTTGAATTTCACCTTTATTTTAGTGATAGTGTTGTACAAATTCCGGGATAAAAGATGGTCGCCTTCACCGTGGGAGGAGAGAGATGAGTCATCATGAAAACCCACAGCCCTAAAAGCCGACCCTGAGCCAAAACTCCCATTTTAAAACTTTTAATAAGTCATAAGAATTATGTACTCTAGCGAGACAACTGAAAATGCGACCATGGTATATTTTATGTTAAAATATTATTTTTAACTTAAAAACTATTGTTGTATTATAAATTAAATATTTTTTTCAATATTTTTTTTAACCACTTTTTGTGCGTGCGTCCTCCGTATTTATCGTAATAAAGAGCTGATTTACTATTTTACTTACCTCCATTTAGTACATTTTATGTACAATGTTTGAATCGTATTACCCACTTAGATTCTTTGGTCTGCTCACTCTTTGCACGACTATTAATTTGCATTTTCGGTAATTCTGGTATCAAAGTAAAACTTTTCTTTAACGTTTGTTGCAATAGGGATGAATTGTTAAGTAAAGCGAAACTTCCTTTCGACTTAAGTCATTAGATATCATTTCCAGGCATATTTTTCATCAATTTTTTTACTGTAATAGCCAGGTAAATATGTATAAATATAGGCCCTACTCGTGTGTGTTTGTGTGAATATATAACACACAATCATATATGTGTGTGTTATAAACATATATAAACGGAGACAGAGAAAGAGAGAGAGAGAGAGANTATATAACACACAATCATATATGTGTGTGTTATAAACATATATAAACGGAGACAGAGAAAGAGAGAGAGAGAGAGAAAGAAAATTTAAACTCGCAAGAAAATTTCTTCATTACAAAGGTTCATGAACTGACGTAGACTGATATTAATGACGGTGATATACACTTGATATACTACATAATAACTAACCGAAGAGCATATTGAGAAAATGATGTCACACATTGGATGAGCTAATAACGTCTTGCCGAAAAATCGGGAGATCGTCTTGTGGAACAAGAGTGTTATAGTTTCCATAATACACCAAATACAATAATCAGAAACACCTGATTACGGAATAAAAATTCTAGGTATTTTAGCATGCCGGTTAGGGTNATACACCAAATACAATAATCAGAAACACCTGATTACGGAATAAAAATTCTAGGTATTTTAGCATGCCGGTTAGGGTGCAAATAACTTACGCTGAAAGGCCTGAAATACAGTAATTGTACAAATTTAATAGAGTTTTTTATTATATATATTATGTATAAACACAATGTACAAGACCAAAATCTATAAATCGTTAATAATTAAATGCAAAATCTATTTAACCGGAAAGGTAGGGGGCACCTTACTCAGTTATATACAAATGCGTACCTCGAAATCTCCTTCAGCAAATGTATTTTTAACTAAGCAACTCTATTTTGGTTATCCAAAATTTCGTCTGCAGTTATTTCGAAATTGTGAAAGTAAGTAAGTTCTAATGTTAGCTGGATCTTGTAACAATTCACGTACAAGAGGGCGCGCTGTAGCATAAGCTCTCAATTGTCGTTACTGAAATATGTTAATCAGTGCTGCGTACTAAGTACTTGATACCCAGCGTAATTCCCTCTTCGTTGTAAAGTCATTCCTCCCATAAATAAACAGGGGTGGAGATAGGGAAGAGAGGAAGGGTGAAATGACCCCCCCCCCAATTCCAAGAGCTTACTTTGCTCCATAAATTGTATAAACCTTTTGTATATTAATACTGAACAGCAAAGTTATGTTATGTTAAAAATTATTCGCATTAAATTATGGTGGAATGGAGTAATAAAATAAAAATGTTAACATATTGGAGATTTTAGTATTAACTAAAATGTTCGCTTCCCCCCTCCCCCTTGCAGACTCTTGAATCTGCCCCTGTAAAAAATAGCTTTTACGTAACAAGATGCCACTACATTTTGTCAATCTTTGCCCAGGTAAATTAAGATTTATGGACTCAAGAAAAACACAAGACTCCTAATAATTTACTTCTGGTTGCTCTCTTGCAGCACGGTTCTTCTCTTGAATGGGCACAAAGCATATTTTGTTTGGTATCTATATTGTGAAACGTAGCTGAGACGTGCCAAAAATAACTGTTGGCAAGCGTTTGAAAAATCGCCGTGGACTTCTCACGTTACTACTCTATCCTTCTCCTTCGCTCGGCACTCTACGAAGATCCGGATGTTGCAGAGTCTGTTTGGTAAGAACAGACTTGAGGAGGAGGCAGTGTTACGCGCTCCTTGCTTTGCATTGCCTCCCTTGACTCATCCAGCGCTAGGTAGCGCCCTTTACAAGCAGGATTTGTTTACGCACGTTATAAACTTGGAAATAGTAAGGGTGGAACGATTGTGTAGAAGGGGGGATAGCGACGTGAGGTGCTCGCGTAGGGCCGCTGGCATTGGTTGGGACGTCCCTTCACCACGAACCAGTGCGGCAACCGCGAAGCTGCTCGCGGCCTGGGACTGCGTGACGGATGTCGAATTTTTCCCACGGCGGCTCTCGACCGCAGTTCCTTATCGGGCGCGTAGTTGCCGCTGCAACCGCCCGCTCGCCTTCCGCGTGTGGCCGCCCCGGCAAGTGGCCTTCGACGAGGCCTCTGACTCCTTCCAACTCCGTCGCACTCACTTCGCTACGCTCCTCTTCAAGCAGTGACACCTGACGATCCCCTCGTGCCTATCTCATTCACGTCTTACAGGGTAGTTATTCGCAGCACCTTTGTGGCTACCTCATCGGTGCCTTTATCTCTGGCGGTGTCTGAATAGCTAACTAGCCACACCTGTGCGGCTGGTTTATTGGCGCCTTCGTAAAAGCGAGTACAGTAGTTGATTGGCGACAGCTTTGTGGCGACCTCATAGTAACGCGTCTGTGTGGCTACTTTATCGGCACCTTCTTTAATACCGAATAGATTATTGGCTGCACCTAATAGAAAAAANAACGCGTCTGTGTGGCTACTTTATCGGCACCTTCTTTAATACCGAATAGATTATTGGCTGCACCTAATAGAAAAAATCAGTAAGCGAACCATTACAGATATTACTAATAATAAAGGGAATATTGGCTGTTGGCGTGTTAGGTTGANGAAAAAATCAGTAAGCGAACCATTACAGATATTACTAATAATAAAGGGAATATTGGCTGTTGGCGTGTTAGGTTGAAGTTCGGTTTTTGACGTTTTAAAAGGTAAAGGTAGTAAAATATTTGCTACATTTGCCGTTTACAACTTGCATATAATGGTGGAGTGACGTGGAGAGGTTTGGGCGGCTTTTAACGCCAGGGTTTTCAGCGCCGATGAGCCTTGGGTGAAGCGACGTGTGCATGGAGCAGCGCGGGAATGCAAGGGCGTGGGAAACGGGAGAGCCCCGAGAAAACATGACGACCAGCAGCAGCGCCCGGCACGATTCCCACGTGCAAAAATTCGCGAGCGACCCCGCCGGGAATCGAGTCCGCTCGTATTGGTGGAAGGCAAACTCTCTGGCCACTGTGCACCGCCGCCCTTTCATAAAAAGGTACTTTTCAAAATAGCTCTACACAAACGCCTGAACGATGAATGACTGTGTTGCGCAAATTCTAGGTACTTCCAGACCAATAACGGTGTCGTTTTCACTGGTATTTACGATACATCTCTAGACGAAAATACAGGTTTTTAATTGTATAACTTTTACGCCAAAATTAAGAAATTATATTTACTTGAAATAATTATCTCCCGAGCCCCGGTGGCTTTTGATGCAAAAACACGAGGAATACTCTTCTTGAAGTGTCTGAACACAGGACGAACATAAGAATTCTTAGAAAAATGGCCATTGGCATTTCTGAATATAATGTGCAGAGCTACTAATGGAAAGACAAGGCTAAAAAAACAACTGTTAGTCTTAAATTTAAGGCAAGGTTTTTACATAATATTGGGTTTATCAGTATTGCTGTTATTATCACGGTGTTTTGACTTTTAAAAATCGCCTAACATTTTATAATTTTTAGCCGTGGTTTAAGGTTTTTCGTGATAGCAAATGAAGTTTTGCTTCAAACATCTGCCGATAGATAGATGAGTTAACGGAAACGTGAGTGACGTTATTTCCCGAGCATGGTTCATTTCTTGAACGGGCATTGCCCATTAAGTATCGCGAGCACGGGGCACTGTTGTTTACTTCTTGATAAGTGATGATGATATCTGTTTATACGCTTTGAACGGCGGGGTGAGGATTAACCATCGTCGAGTCCTGAGAACTGCTCTTCAAGTTCCGTCACTTCCATCCTGAGCGCAGTACAAGNGGTGAGGATTAACCATCGTCGAGTCCTGAGAACTGCTCTTCAAGTTCCGTCACTTCCATCCTGAGCGCAGTACAAGCTAGCTCTAATTTTCCTGTTAATCACAAGCAATACACATTCGCTTATGTTCAGGAGCCTACACAGCCTACGGTTCTAGAGTCGATCTGCCATAACGAGTTCTTTAAACACGAAAGTATGCAACTCCAAGGTCTGCTTGTAAACTTAATTTACATACCTGATTCTTAACGAAGAATAACCTGTAATATTTTATGGCGGATTAGTATTAGTTTGATCAACCTCTTCTCTGCTCTACGATAGAAAATCCGCCTTAATTTATGAAATGTTTAACAAGATAAATAACAATATTAATATTATTCATGAAACAATTGCAAAAAAGAAGAAAATTATTTTTTTAGGCTACATTTTTACTGCAAATTTTTATTTCTGATCATTGTATTGGGAAGAGGTGGTTAATTAAGGTTCAACTCAAGAAAATAACCAAATGAGAACTCATAAGAAATGCACAAATCTCTATGAAGTACGAGGTCTAAAGGTAGAGAGATTTGGGTGAGTGAAGTGTTTTTGGGCGGCTCACAACAGCAAAGTCTTGAGAGGAGGTCTAAAGGTGACATCTAACTTCACCAGTCTTAAGGCATTCGGTAATCCTGTGCGAAATGGCGAGGGTGACAGGCCGATGATGGTTCACCTAAACAATGGACTATTATTTAATATTATATAGCATTTCTTATTTCGTTTATTCTTCTATTTTGATTTAGGAGATCGGTACATCCGTACAGTGTGTGAGAAAGAGAAATTTGGGTGCCCCTTAACCGCTGAGGACTTAGCGCCAACTATTGGGAAGCATGGTGAAGATGGAGCAGCAACAGGATGCACAGGTGGTGGAAACGGGAGTACGCTGAGAAACCCCATCAATAAACGGAAACGTCCGCCAAGTGTCTCATACACTGAAAGAACAGAAAGAAAAATATTTGTTTGTAGGGTCAAAAATATATTTAGTTGCTCAAAATATTTTTTGCGTGAACAAAACTTGAAAAGCAACTAAATTAATTTTGTGCATTTAACAAAATACACCCTTAAATTAACAGAAGCTCTGTGTTGGGCCAAAATAATAAAAACGTATTGCTCGGACGCATCTGATTTAGGTTTGGATCTCGGTCGGGTTTCAAGTTATTTTATATTAACTAAAACTATTTTATATACGAAGAGCCAAACAAATCTATATTTGCATCAACCGAATCTGTCTGAGGCGACCAAATAAGAACAACAAAATAATTTGGTTTTCAACAACAAAATATTTTATTTTCCCCACACAAATATTAAATTTGGTTGCGCCAAAACAAACTTTGATTCAACAGAACCTTTTCCTCAGTGCATGGGAGCCTGCCGAAAACCGAGCCCTATCTGCGTGGTTTCACAGTTTTATGTATATTTTTTTCTTTTAGGTTTAAATGAGGAGTGTACCACCTACCAATTTGGGCAAGTTTTATTCAGAAAATCAAAATAATAATGTTACATGGGGCCACTTCACCCCCCCCCCTTCCCTTCCTTCCAACTACCCATGCGCCGCCCACGGGCAGGCCAAGCAGTAGTCCACCCATGACGACATCATCGTTCCCTGGTTGAAAAAGGGGGAAGGGGGCCACGCGATCCCATGGGTCACGATAAAGTCTTTGGGGCTGACGTCATCCTCGCCCGCCGGAGGAGTCGACAATTTGGGAGTCATCCCGCGAATTTTCTGGTCGTCACCTCCGTCGGCGCAACTCGAGGTGTGAAGAACATTCTGGGCCAGGACATCTGAGCTTTATATGCTGCGGCGTACATCTGTGTCGGCAGTCTTGTATGGCCATTAGTGCCGCGTGTGTACGACGGCGTGGGCGATTTGGAAGACGACTTAGTGCATTGACCAGCGAGTGCAGTGTGCGACTATCTCGAGGGCATATATTGAGGCTGGCCGATTAGACTGTAATGTAGTGGGACTTGCTTCGTGAGTGATGGACATTTGGATGGTGTAAATGTATGGCAATGGGATTTTTGATCGTGTCTTTGTAATTTAAGAGTGAAGTTAAGTAACTGCAGGTAGTATGAAAGCAGTGATTAAGGCTGTAATTTTAACTGGAATTCGCATAAAACTGCGCTCACTGAGAAAAATGGTAGCTCATAATAGCAGGGATAAGAAGTTTTATTTTGTTAATAATTTCTCTAAGAATGCACTATTGTAAAAAGTTTAAGAAGCATCAGTCAGGAACCTGGGTACGCGCTAGGCGATTTGTAACAATAATTCCGAGGTATGGAGGGCAAGGCTGTGCGATGCGGTGATATATCAATTACGAAACAATATTTTTGAAATATCGAAACAGCGATATGTCCAACAAAGCAGAGCTTTACATCGCATATCATGATATTAGCAATATTCGATATTTCAAATACACCTACGCGATGTTGGCAAATTGCGACGTTGGAAATTTTGCGTTATTAGCGATACTGGTATGTTGCGGTATCGTAATATGAAAATTTTTAATTTAATATTGCCATTCTTAAGATTTTTAAAAGTACGATATTAATAATAATGCGGTACATTTTATATGATGGTTATTGTAATCTAACCAAAATATAGTTCAGATATTCGGATTTCAATAGTTCAAATGTAGGTTCGATATTTACAATGTCAAAACTTGCGATAGCTATCGACAAGATCCATATTTCCAATATCCGTATGACGAACATTTTCGGTGACAATATCTGCGACACTGATACGAGCGATATTNATCCGTATGACGAACATTTTCGGTGACAATATCTGCGACACTGATACGAGCGATATTTGCGAAATCAACATAAACGATATTTGCAATATATATTGCCACCGACTGCACCAAGCGACGGCGAAGCAGCAGTAATCCTCCGTGTTCGCATTCGAGAAGACCCGAGTTCGAATCCCGGTCCGGCCATCCTGATATCGGTTTCCCAGGGTTTCCCGACTCACCCCGTGTGAAGGTTGGAAAGGTCCCGGCTTCTCTGGGCGACATACTCTCGTCTGTAACGACGTCGCTGTCGACGAGACGTCAAGCCTCGCCTTCCCAGACGTCTATTTCGAGTACACTCTCTGGGAGAGTGTTCGTAAGCGATATCGGAAGGTGGATATCGCACGCGCGTAGCGGGGAGGGTCTCTACTCGAGTGCTACGACGAGAGGAGGTCGGTGGTCCAAGGCGGCCTCACTTCGCCCCACGTCAGAAGCCACCGGACGGAGGGAACGACCTGCCAAGGCTGGCCGAGCGTGACACGCGACCTTGGAGCACCGAGTATCTTTAGCACCGCTGCGGGAGGGCGAGGAGGAGGGGGAACCAGTAGCCGACAACATCGGCGTGACCCCCTCTCGACGGCTAAGGTTGCGCCGGCCCCACCCGCCCTCGACACGTCAGGATTAAGCCTCCGCCGCGTCCACCATTAAGTGAGCATTTTGTAAATCAACCTTCGGGAAATGTCACTGTCTTCACCTGCATCTAATTTAACGGGCGCACCGAGTGGCACACGTCCTGTAAAGTTGGCAACAACGGGGCGAAAGAAGTTCCGTGTCTTTACGTTGAAACAAAAGTGTTAGGTAATACACTTGTGAAAACTGAAATGATTTATCTTCCTTTCTGTTTTTTTTTTAATGCATCTGAGAGTAAGAATTAGCAAAAAATTGCCGACGACGCAGGAGCACAGTGATAAGGCTCTTGTCAGTGTTAATATTGCATTCAGAGGAAGAATACATATCGTACATGNCTTCGGGAAATGTCACTGTCTTCACCTGCATCTAATTTAACGGGCGCACCGAGTGGCACACGTCCTGTAAAGTTGGTGCCAACGGAGCGAAAGAAGTTCCGTGTCTTTACGTTGAAACAAAAGTGTTAGGTAATACACTTGTGAAAACTGAAATGATTTATCTTCCTTTCTGTTTTTTTTTAATGCATCTGAGAGTAAGAATTAGCAAAAAATTGCCGGCGACGCAGGAGCACAGTGATAAGGCTCTTGTCAGTGTTAATATTGCATTCAGAGGAAGAATACATATCGTACATGNGCGACGCAGGAGCACAGTGATAAGGCTCTTGTCAGTGTTAATATTGCATTCAGAGGAAGAATACATATCGTACATGCAAGCAGATTTCAAGCAGGTTTGCCGTAAGTGCTCGGTTCACCGTGAACAGCCTATGGCATGTTAGTCTACATATTAATTATTTATGATATTAAATAACAGTCCGAAACAACTACTTTCCTCTACATATGCATGAGAGTAAATTTTATGCAGTTCGCCATTCTATAAGACTTACATTAAAAGGCACATAAGAGTTAAAATAAAATATTTATTCTTCCAGCATTCTAAAAGTGCCCGGCCCACTTAGTATATATCAGCATCCACGTCCTAACGTAGTAATATTTACTTGCTATTGTTTGTCGGGATATTACATAAAAGTGATCCTATCTTACACAACAATGGGGCACAAAAAAGTTCTAAGTAGACCAATTTGATGCATGTAATATACGCTACTGCCATAATACATATTATGGTTTAAATTGGTTACATGGATTCGTTTGTGTAGCATAGCAATTAAAAATTTATATATGGCTATCATTTTGAAAACAAGTCCATTATCAACTTTAAAAAGTATCAGTTTTAATGTCGTGCAATAGTATTTGTTTGCCACATTTGATAATAATAGGTTGAGTGTTACTCGAGATATATGACAGGAAAACTTAATTTGTTCATGTGGCGATATCTTACAAAATCGTGGGCAAAAGGAAGTATGTAATAGCGTGTTTGATACTTGTAGGTAGTTGATACTTTCAGCATATCAAATTTGGGCGAAACTGATTGGTTAAACAATATGACATACGTAACTAACATTATTAACCTGAAATACGGAAAGTAGTCTTGAAAGTGTAACAATTGTGGAAAATTACTTTTCAAAAAAGCTAATTAAACGAATTATAGNAATACGGAAAGTAGTCTTGAAAGTGTAACAATTGTGGAAAATTACTTTTCAAAAAAGCTAATTAAACGAATTATAGTAATTTAAAAATTATGTAGTTTTTAATGCAAATCTTAAATTGAACCAATTGAATTCATTAAGATACAGCTCAAAATAGTCGTTATGAAAATGCCGTGAGATTTTTATTTTTTTTATTTTGTTATGTGGTTGGCAAGTATGTCAATTCTACCTTTTCAGATAAAATTAAAAGTCATAATAGCTAGAAGTTAAACCCTCACCTCACGTGTATCGAGAGTCAGACTTCAAAGAAATTACAACATGTGACAACTGTGAATTAGGCAGACACTTTAGCTGAAACCAAACTGTGTGTTTAAATGACATTCTGAACATTTGTGCGAATAATATTTTAAGATATAAAGCTAAAAAAGACATGGTATGTACTATTTAANAAATGACATTCTGAACATTTGTGCGAATAATATTTTAAGATATAAAGCTAAAAAAGACATGGTATGTACTATTTAAAAATTATTTGATATTTTTACTAAGAATTTTTTGCTAACCATGAAATATTCTCAAAATCTAGTGAAAATCATGTTGGCTCTTCAACTGCGACATTTATCAGTCTGATCGCAATGCACTGAACTGGAGTACAATACCGTCAGCAATTCACCTCTATGTGACTTTCAGTGCTGGCCGGCCCTGTTTTATATCAGATAATATGTCCTGGATTTACAATACCCAAATGTGATTAGAAAATGCCTGTTGTAGTCGCATTCGTATTTTAAAAAAATACGTATTTGTTAACTTTGACAGAAATGGGAAACATAAATTAATATTCTGACGTGGTAATATTCCTAAGGTGCCTTCACTAGTGGAAACTTTTAAACGCCTCAAGGTCACGTCAAGCCGTAAGGAAGCATTTGACGGCGATGGAAAATAGCACAAACAAGCTTCGCATGTGTTACCTCGGGATTATAAGCGGCGAATANGGAAGCATTTGACGGCGATGGAAAATAGCACAAACAAGCTTCGCATGTGTTACCTCGGGATTATAAGCGGCGAATATTGTGTTTTAACACAGCAAAATGTTCATAGAAGAAACACCATTGTCTCTGTAGTTTGAAACACTGTTTTACAGAAGAATATACACAGTAAACTTACAGCGACTCTTTCTGACTCTGACAAGGACAACATGTGTGTTTCAATTACCAAATCTATAAATTCGCAAAAAAAAAAAAAATTTATTATAATTGCGCCTATTCACTGTTTCTTCGCACTTTTTGAATCAAATCTTTGAATACTCACGTACGTTTTTGGTTCTTTCCTACCTAAATATACCATGTATCACTAGCGTTTTATGCTTCTGTTAACATAAAAACAACTTTTTTAAATTTAACTTGTACTAATATTTTACCCACAAATTATATTATTTCATACAAACAAGAACAGAGAGATAATAGGTGTGTTGGTAATGCCTCGTAAGATGTAGGTCTTATGAAGAATATTATTATAGACGAATGCAGTACCCTGTCCCCATGGTGCAATTTTTTAGACTTAGTTTTAAGCTTTGTTTGCATTAGGCGGAGGAATAGCCTGAAAGTAGAACTCAGCAGGGCTTCAGAAAAGTTGGTGGTAACGGTGAATGGATTATAAATTATTTTTTAGTAAAGCTTTGCCCTCATTCTCGTGGTTGAGTAGACGGCNGGGTGGTAACGGTGAATGGATTATAAATTATTTTTTAGTAAAGCTTTGCCCTCATTCTCGTGGTTGAGTAGACGGCCTTAGTATACAGTCCTTGTGTCCGTCGGCTGAAGTCGTTCTGGCTGTCGTAATCCTCCTTCGGGGTCGCTGTGAGGATGCCGTCACATATCGCATCACGCCCAGCCTTGAGGCCGAGAGCGGGCCTCATCTCTCTTCGCACCCTTGGCAATTAAAATTATCCCGTTGTTTTTACTCCTTGGCGCCGGGTCATCGCGAATGGAGTGAGGTTGCTGTTGAAGTGGATTGGTCCGACCGTCGTATGGCGTCCGAGGGACGAGCGTCCAGCGGCGTGGCCAGAAATGTCTCGTGGAAGAGGGGGAGGGGGTGGTGTTGCGCTGACTGAAGTGAAGGAAGAGAGTTTCATCGGCGTCAGATCAAGACAAATTCTAGGAGAAAACATACCTCGCATTACAATAATTAGCATCATAGTTACCTTCAATTACATATTTTATCTAGCAATTAAAGGTTTATTAATAATTTTAACACTAATTCTTAACAACATTTGGGGCAAAATGGGGTGGAGGTTAAAAGCCCAACCCCTCACTCCCCATACACGCAACGAACATGTAGCTCTTGCCCAGACAGCGATTACACAAGGTGCATGTTACGGGGAGAGGGAATATCATTGAGTGGAGTGGAGAGATTTGGGCGGCTCTTTGTATCGAAGTCTCCAGAGCCGATGAGGGTGTAGTGAGGGAGCAGCGCCGGAATGTGAGTGCGGGGGAAACGGGAGTTCCCCGAGAAAATCCGCCGACCAGCGGCATCATCCGGCACGATTCCCACTTGCGAAAATCCGGGAGCGACCTCGGGGGGAAATCGAGCCCGGTTCGCCTAGGTGGGAGGCGAGTAGTTTGAACACTATACAACCGCAGCCCCATGGGAATAGAAGAACCCCGTGTGGACCTTCCTGTATTTATACCATGGTAAAGTACGTGGCACTACCAACGTGTGAACCTCCCTTTGAAAAGTGTACCGCGTACCCTTCAATCCTAACCGCGCAGCCAGAAACCACTCAAGTCGGTGTTAGTGTCCTAACAGGTATGGTTTTACGTCTCGTCGACACCATGGTCATTATACACACAGACTAAAGACGAGGTAGGCCGATTTCATATTCCATATGTTTTGCTGTACTGTTTACAACGGCGTTTTTGAATTTTTTTCTTGACGTCCTTACACGCGGTAAAGAAGTCAAGGTCATAACTAAAAAAACACGCAAATCCATACCACTCTTAACAAATTGTATTGTTTTTTACTTATATTTTACTATTGAGTGGGTTATTTTTACTGCTTTCCTTTAGTACTATCCCATACTGCATGTTTTATTTACTGCAGTATTTATAGTAAGCGTAATGTCTTGAATGCACTGTTCCATCCCAGTATAAGGCGTGTTTTTTTTTCGTAGATTAACATATTGGGTGCGCGTTTAACAGTTCCGTNTGTTTTATTTACTGCAGTATTTATAGTAAGCGTAATGTCTTGAATGCACTGTTCCATCCCAGTATAAGGCGTGTTTTCTTTTCGTAGATTAACATATTGGGTGCGCGTTTAACAGTTCCGTAAAAAAAAAAAAATAATTAAGAAATGATTTACTTGCCGCAGTTAGGCACAGAAATGTTACAATGGGCCCCGAACCACTAGCATTGGGTGTTGAGAAACGGAGCAATGTCGGGGAGGGTACTGACAGCGAATCAACGGTAAAGGAAAAATTATATCGAGTGCTGTTTAAGGGTTTTTGTTAGTTTCCCTTTATTTATTTCCTTTCCTTTATTATTCTCACAGCTGTTTCCTTCAATCCGTCGTGTAGTAGAGCGTTTGTTTCGTTTGTTACTCTTCAATGCCTTGTTGTTGTTCTTACTGTATAGTGTACCAACCATGTAAATAAACACATAATGAAATAAATCAATTTTATATCGAGTGCGCGCCCGAGATTGGCAGTACCGACTCTCCGTGTCCCAACACTGGACTGCTTTTCTGCCAATAGCACTGTCAAAAACAACGTGGATAGTGGATGAGGCTAGAACACTTTATGAGAACAAGTAGGCACTTTGAAATGTTCGAATACCTGCTCTAACCAGTTTTTTTTTTAGGAAATTACTCTATACTGCATTGGAATTAGTCAAAAGTATTTTAATCACACGAAAGGGAACGTATAAACGAACACGTTCATCACCGTTGACCACGCGACTTTGACAGTTGTATGGGCGACGGGTGAGTCGACGTTGCGGACACGTGCGGGGAGACGTCTTACCACGTCTTCGGTCTGTGTAATCGACGCCAACGAGGTCCCTAGACCCCACGTTAGCTGTGGAGGTGACGTTTCCTCGCGGGGTTCGTGTTTACTCACTGCCCGCCCAGGGAGGAGAAGGTTGCTAGTTTCACCCACGTCGACGNGTCTGTGTAATCGACGCCAACGAGGTCCCTAGACCCCACGTTAGCTGTGGAGGTGACGTTTCCTCGCGGGGTTCGTGTTTACTCACCGCCCGCCCAGGGAGGAGAAGGTTGCTAGTTTCACCCACGTCGACGACTCACACCATCGCCAGCGCCCGGGAGTCACGTACGCCGTAACTTCCCCGCGGCCGGCAGCAGATAAAACGTTGATTCGCGCCGCGCTGTCCCCGCGCCGAGCCGCGGGCGAGACCTCGGCGAGTCGCTGCTGCCGTGCCGGGTATACGCTGTTAACGGCTAAGTCAGCACTTTTGGAAAGCCTGTCGTTTGGAATAATAGTCAACCAATACATTTTATTTTAGCCCCAGACGGTAACTTCCGCGTGCAGTGCAATAAACACAGCGTGTTTATTACTTACGTGGCAACATTTATTTTAAAAGGTGGTTACATGATTAAAAAAATGGCTGCAAGTAAAAAGTAACTAGGGCCTCGAAAGTGCTCACTTTATCGTGAACAGACTTTGTGATTGCCAACAGGTTTTCAACAGATCCCGCCAGGCAACACGCAGAAATAAGCTCTTTTCCAGGGGCAGCGGAAGGTGTTGGACATTAGAAGGCCAAGGGTCAAGACTAAGCAAATAATTGATTGAAATTGAGCAAGTACTACAATGTCACAGAAAAATTCTTACTAATTTATTGAGGCTTTCTCGAAACTTACATCATACGTATACACATCTTTTATTTTAACGCCATAACTTACGTCGTAATAAATAAATTTCGGATCATACAAATTCTAGAAATATTGCACCACCATTCTCCAAGAGCATGTTTGAAAATAATATTCAAATGTGTCTTTATGCACGGAATAGCAGTCGTAATTTTAGTGCGTTTTTTTTTTGTTTTTTTTTTTTTGACACTGACACTTAGAACAGATTTAATAATCTGTTGGTTAACCCCGAAGCAATCAAAGTAAATCCAATTATATCATTGTTTTACAAACACAAAATGTTTATAATACCAACAAATAAAAATTTAAAAAAAATCTTTAAAATGTGTTTCTTTCTTTATCATTGAGGTTAATTTCTGCACCTTTAGAAGGGAGCGAGACAACCTGTTCCTGAATTATTATTTGAATTTATCCCACAGAGTGGTTTTCCTCACATTGCAGAATAAAAGCTAGATTTTGCGCTAGGCGGGATAAAATATTAACGTCGCTAAACCGAACTTTGAAAAAGTTGAATTTAGGGGTAATAAAGCTAAATTGGCAACACTGCTGCCGGGTCGAAGTAATCACATGCTATAGATAAGGTAGACCGATCTCGCTGGCTGCGCACAACCAATCTCCGTGTCCCAACATTGAACTGCTTTCTGTCAATACGACTTGACAAACGGCGAGGTTTGGAATGGTGGTTAGATTACTGTTTAGTAAACAAGTGCTTTGAGATGTGTATATACATCCTATAACCAATTTGGAGTGCAGTTTTATTACATTGGGTAGGCAGAAGTATTTTATTGATATAATAGTGCTTGTATTTTGGAAATGAAGGTGTAAATCAACGGGTTCATCACTGTTGACCATGTGTCTTTGACAGTTGTGTTGTTTTGGTGTAGGTCAATGTTGGGCACGTGCGCAGAAGACGAATAAGCGGTCTACCTCGTATTTACTATACTGGGTGATTCTAAAATCACGGGACAAACATTGAGGAGGGGTGGTAGATCTCACTAAAACCAACAATTGTTGTATAGGAATATATGGGCGGAAGTGACGCGTTGAGGCACAAACACAAAAACATAACACATTAAAGGAAACATAAAATGTTCATTATCAGCATACGTAACGAGTGATTCCGTACAGAAAATGTTAAAACAGTTGCTGGAAATGCATCCACCAACAGTCACGCATGCTTGGAGACCTCTAAATATGGCGTGATTGGCTGACAATGGTGGCGTGCGTGAAATACCTGGCGTATTTGAATCTGTTCGCCAATCACTCCACCGACGCTACTAAGCTTGCATTACTGTCGGTGGTAGCAATTATTATAAACATTGCTGTAAAAAGGCATTTAGCGGCGACGTTGTAAATAAACAATGTGTTGCACTTCACGTGTTATGTTTGTGTTTGTGCCTCAACGCGTCACTCCCGCCCATATATTCCTACGCAATAATTGTTTGTTTTAGTGAGCTCTACCACCCCT
>NQII01000272.1:717406-745244 GCA_002778355.1 Clitarchus hookeri | reverse complement strand
TGCGGGATGACTCGGGTTTTCGCATGTTGGGAACGTGGTGGACGTTGCCGTTGGCTGGCGGATTTTATCGGGGCACTCCCGTTTCCCCACCTTTGCATTCCACCCGGCGTCATCTTCGCCTCATTTAACCCTCACTGGCTCTCAAGATGTTGCTCTTAAGCACCGGCCAAATGTTTCTCAACTTAACCCGATATCTCGCCTTTGCGTTCTGTATTGTTTCTCCCAGGTCCTGCGCTCCAGTTCTTGTGTGTACCCTTATCGTTCCTATTCCTGCATCGTCTCTTCTCTACAGAACGCACTTCCCACAAATGTCATACCCGTCCTCTGATTATTGTAGTGTTTCGGAACTGACTGGGATCGTTTCGGAAATACCAAGAGGCGAATCAAGATAATGCACTGGAGTTTATAGCCTTGTAAAAGTAGAATTCGTCAACATTAAACGCTTGTTTATTCAGGGGTATTCTAGTGTCTCCTGCCGTTACGTTCCGTAGCTGATCCAACTCAAAAACCTTTCACCACCATCGGCGCTTACCTTAGCTTTTATGAGTCGCCCATCTTTCTCACCATAACAGTGATGTAGTCAAGTTGGGTTTATCAATTGATGTGTACGATGCCAATATATTCCAACGCGGTAATATTCACGAATTTCCTGTTAGATTCCACTTATTTGGCGAGAGTTTTTTCTTTCCCTTCCTACTTCGAAGTCAGTTCAAACTGTTTGGATCGGTGTACGAACGAAGCCGGTCGAGACGTAGTGGTTGACCTCGACGAGGAGATCGTTACCAAAACTTTTGATCTGCGACGCCGCACCGCCTCGTGTCTTGAAGTAACACAACGCACCTTCTGTTCCACTGAGATGCGCTGACGGCAGGCTGCAGCTCTGGACCAGATGCCTCGATACAGCAGTCTGGCTCTACTGGTTGTCAGCGTCNGTAACACAACGCATCTTCTGTTCCACTGAGATGCGCTGCCGGCAGGCTGCAGCTCTGGACCAGATGCCTCGATACAGCAGTCTGGCTCTACTGGTTGTCAGCGTCGAACATAACGTCCTTTCGTCGACTGCCAGATGCTGTCTTTGTGCATGTGGTACTCTTGTTTGTAATTTAAATTTAAAATAAATGGTTTCATACCATTAAGACAATTTTACAGCTTGATATTTATTCCCTCCTATGAAAATTTCGTTAACGGTGCTTAGAAAATGGAAATAAAAGCAATTATATGTATATGAGATATTCATGTCAGATTACTAAACATTTATCAACAATACAATATTCTAACTTACATTTTAATAGGTAAATTAACGAATGGACAAAATTTATTCAATAAAAAATACCGACGAATGACTTTATAGTTTAACTGAAAAATTACATTTTATTTGGTATTATTCCATTTCAGAATTTTTTCCACTGAACTGCAGTGACTGAAAAATCTGTCGCCCGGTACACAGACACATTAAAACCTACTTGTGGCATTCGTCAGAACTAGCCTGAACACTGTGCCTGCAGTAATGTGGTTCGTTGCCACCTCCAGCTGATTAATACAATATGAGCGAGTACGATTTTGATGGGAGTGTCGTTACTTCTTAAGGTTTGGTGAGATTTTATTAAGGCTACACCAAATGAGTTCTCAAGGACTAAATTCACTGCAACCACTGTTAAATCAAACATAATTTCTACGATAATCAGACGTGATTACTCAAATTCAAAACTTAGCTTTTTTGTCATTAATGTTTTACCAAATACGTTGAAATAGTTTATAAAAAGCCCATTTGAGCTAAATATCTTTCAAGTAGAGCAGAGTGGAAATATTTGGGCGGTTATTAACATCGAGGTCTTGAAAGCCGAAAACATCGTTCGGCAAAATAGCAGTAAACCAAGCGCAGTTTTNGGGCGGTTATTAACATCGAGGTCTTGAAAGCCGAAAACATCGTTCGGCAAAATAGCAGTAAACCAAGCGCAGTTTTCCTTCTCTCTAGATGGTACGGTGCATCAAGCTGAAGAAATTAGTTGGTAAGAATTAAAACTTGCATCCGAAAAAATTCTTGAGTCAATAGAGCATTTTCCATGTGCCAATTTAAAGCTTGTATCACAAGTTAAAAAGAAAAATACTATTATGCATATTAGCATTTTTTTGGAAGAGATCGGCCTGACTACTGCTATTCAACAAATTTGTGCCGCTGTACTTAAGTACTAATTGAAATTGGAACTGTATATTCCAGCCTGCAAATACGAAGACGTAACGGGTCTGGTTGATTAAACAGTGAATTATTTGGATTTGAGATATGGGCAATTAGTTAATTATGTTGGCACTCAGGGATTTGTTTATTACTTTGGCGCTTTTAAAATACCAAGGTACAAAACTAAACCTAATAAAATTCAGACATTTTAGTTCAGCCCTTTTCTTTTTCCAACCTATGTACAGCTAGAGTTACTGACATCCAATGTCTAATGTAAAAATAACTACCGTTAACGAAGTAATTAACACCGTTTTCTATTCGAGGCACGCGTGTCGTAATTTCAGTTACTTATTCACACTTCCACACTGAGAAGGGCAATCAACATAATTTATGGACTAACGGCTGGTGTACGTGACCGATGGCTTCGATAAAAAGATTCCGGAATTATTGCGCACGTATATAATCTTAATGCTGATCGTAGGTGAAAGTCACAGACACCTACACCAACCGACTCCATTGTCACACAAGATTAGAACAACAAAGCAGATTCGAAAACATCGTAATAAATTATAATAGAGGCACGTGTCGTAGACGTACATCACGCAATTGGCAAATTCGCATTTTTTTTGTGTATACGAATTGCTTTGCTTATTTTATTATGTTGACTTTACGACTTTATCTCACAAACAAGCAGAAAGTTCTCTACTACCAAATATTTGGAATATGAAAGCTGCAGGTGCTATTAACAATGCGTAACTTTGACGTGAGCAAAAATTAATAATTTGTAGTGACGAGGATCGTACAAAAAATTTAACTTGTAACTTTAAATATTTAAAATTTAACATTATATAATTTCTGTTTATTATACAAAAATGTAACATATGAAACGGGCAGAAGTAATTATAGTGTGAAATATTATTCATGTTTGACGACAAGAAACATGTGAATCCCACAAAGATTTTCGAAATCGTTATATTGTCATTTGATAAAAGAAAATAGCACTGTTTATGTATGCGAAATTAAGACTAAGTCATACCAAGTTACTCTCAACTACGTGCCTAAGATATTATTTATAACCAATTCATGTGTATTATATTTTCCTACAAATGAAAGTATTTTTACTGTAGGCCTACCATGCCAAAATTTTAAGCTTTTAAGTTAGGATTTGAGTTTATTTGTCGAGAAGAGAATGTTGTCCAACAATGTTGTACAGGGTTTTAAGGTGCCCCAAGTACTGTGTATTATACACCGAAGAGCCAAAAAAACTGGTACACCTGTCTAATGTCGTGTANCAGTCCACAAGTACAATCTGCGCCAATTTGAGAAACGGTTGCACGTCTGACATGTTTAATGATTCTCGTCAGTCGTCGTTTATCCCGTTCTTTCACGATCTCTTTCTGGCCGCAGCGATGTCGAAGATGTGATATTTTACCGGATTCCCGATATTCACGCTACACTCGTGAAATGGTCGTACGCGAACATCCAAATGTTATCGCTACCTCGAAGATGCTATGTCCCATCTCTCGTGCGCCGACTATAACACCACGTTCATACTCACTTAAATCTTGATAACCTGCCATTGTAGCAGCAGTAACCGATCTAGCTGCCAACCGAATCGCATTACTCTGATTGGTTCCATACCTCTGTTATTTGCATACGCACGCCTATACCAGTTTTTTTTTTTACTTTTCGGTGTATATTCATTATCGCATACGCGCGATTGAACTCGAAACACAGTTGCATTCTAGTTCAGAATTATTTTTCTCAAGCTGGAGACTAAGTGTAGATGGTAAGACCTTAGAAAATTGCACCCCATTGTAATAGTGCTACACTAAAAAAGGAAATTCATCTGCCACTGAGGGGGTGCGGTGGCTGAGCGGTTAGCCTGCTCACTTCCCACCAAGGCGAACCGGATTCAATCTCTGGCTGGGTCACTCCTGGATTTTCGCCTGTGGGAATCGTGCTGGACGATGCCATAGGTCAGCGGGTTTTCTGGGGGATCTCCCGTTTCCTCCACCCTCTCATTTTGGCACTGCTCCATTCTCACCTCAATCACGTTCATCGGCTCTAAAGAACTCGCTGTTAAGAGCCGCCTAAATATCTTCATTCACCCACTTATTCACTCTGCCACTGAAAACAAAATTCATTTGGTTGTGTTATAATTTTTTTGTCAACTTTATAGAATGTATTATCTTTTAGATATGAAAGAATGTTTAATTTGGGAGGTGGTGGGGGAGTGAACAATCAGTTGGACATTCCATAGACTTCCAGCCACCTGGTAATAAACTTTATTCCGTGGAGTAAATGTGTCAGATGTGGAGTGTACCAATATAAGTGTAGTTGGTGCGAAAGCAGATACAAACACAAAAGGCGTTCCTATAATGATGGATATAATTTATACAATTATGGCTCGTCTTTAATTCCAGTAAATGTACATATACAGAGCGTGAAGGTACGTCATAGTTGTCGAAGGTTGCCTACTGTGTTATACACTTGTGGAAAATGAAAAATGAACACCACCAAAGCGGTGACGTAGAAACACCATATGCCCATGGGTCACTGATAGAGGGCAGCACATGTTATAATTAACAGTGCTGTCTGTGGACAGAGTAGAAACAGCGTACTAGGCTTAACACAGCTGAGCCCAATATTACTGTCGTCGACTCGGTGGANTGGAAAATGAAAAATGAACACCACCAAAGCGGTGACGTAGAAACACCATATGCCCATGGGTCACTGATAGAGGGCAGTACATGTTATAATTAACAGTGCTGTCTGTGGACAGAGTAGAAACAGCGTACTAGGCTTAACACAGCTGAGCCCAATATTACTGTCGTCGACTCGGTGGGAGAGTAGTCAGTTGTTTTAAGCATCAGCCGTGTGTAGGAAGCATCGTAGACATGCTACGATGGCATAGACGGCCACACATCGTGCAATTAACGGACTTTGCACGAGGTCGAATTGTGGGCCTGAGGGAGGCTGGATGGTCCTTCCGAAGAATTGCCAAACGCGTAGGACGTAAAGTGTCTGCTGCGCAACATTGGTGGTGCCGGTGGTGCAACGATGGTGCACATGCTCGTCAACCTGGTTCCGGACGGCAGTGGCATACGGGTTCCCGCCTGGACCGCCGCATCAGACGAGCAGCCATTGTTGATCGCACAGATTATGGCCACTGTTGCACCCAGGGTGTCAGCTAAGATCATTACCAACCCGTTGCTGGACGCTGGGCTACGATCAAGGGTGACGCTCGCCAGGCTTCCTCACACACCTCATCACCGTGCAGCCCGCCTCGGATGGTTTAGCGAACGACGCAACTGGAGGGATGAATGGCGCTGAGTTGTGTTTAGTGATGAGAACATATTGTGCGTTGGCGCCAGTGACGGTCGTTTGTGGGTGCGACGTCGACAAGGAGAGCGGCAACAACCGGAGTGTATACGGCAGCGACATACAGGACCAACTCCTGGCATCATGGTCTGGAAGGCAATAGCCTACTATGACCATGCGCCTCTAATGTTTGTTGAGGGAACACTGAACAGTGAACGCTAGATCACCTGACCTGTCCCACATTGAACATGTGTGGCACACGATGGGACGGTGATTGGTGCAGTCTGTTATACCGCCAATCAAACCTCCAACAATTGTGACAACAGGTGGAATTAGCATGGAACACTATTTCCCAAAATGTCATCCGACACCTTTATGATCGTCTCTACGCACGACTTCGGGACTGCATCGTCGCTAAAGGAGGCTACACAAGATACTGACGACGTTGTTCAAGACACTCTGTAGCCCTTGTCAATAGGTGTATGACCCTGTTATCATTATCGAATACAGTGAACCACCTGTATAATTATTCCATAACACATTCATTCATGTGGGACCATTGCGTCCGGGTGTTCACTTTCCGTCTTCCACAAGTGTATTACGTCTTCGTTGTGTCGTCCGAAGTAAACTGCACGTACCTGCATAAACGGTCCTATTTTATCTCATTACTCTTAGGAGTGGCGACTATATCCATTCTGTGGAAATCTCTGTATGTCATTTAAATTTTGTAATATTTAGCAACAACTAATCAAGGCTCTATTTTTTTTATTTAACTTTTGTGTGCATGTGTATGTCATATTCTGGAACATTTATGAAGTAAAACATATTTCTGCAGTCGTGTATGTCCAACATACCACTTTATTCTATCGCTCATAGTAGTAGGATTTGGAGGATTCCAGGACAAGAGCTGGGCTCTGCGGCACCGCAGCACCACCCGCCATGGATTCTGTATTTACTGTTTAACTGACGCTGTTCTAAGCGAAACCTCAACAGTGAATGATAGTTACACCACATGCATGCAACTGATAAGAGAATTCTATAGATAACATGCGCGAGAAGATAGCAATCGTAGCAGAAAATAAACAAGAGATAAAAGCGTTATCTCAAGGTCATGAACTTGGAATAATATTGCACAGCTGTTATCTCCCAACGCTAAATCTTTGAACGTGGCAGCGCATAGTAATACTAGTTTGCTAAGGTTGCCGTTAGTGTTGAGTTTATGTTAGAGCAAAATGAGAAGCTCTCAACTCCTTTCGTTAAAATAAACTTTATTGTCATTTGTGTGTTACAAACAAGCTCGACATGACCAAGAACATGCAAATTTTCAATTGTACCAATTAGCTTCCTATAAATCCATATTTAATATCCAAGCTCGAACTACTTATTCTTAAGGGAAAACAGAACAGGCGATGAATAAATGCTAAGTACAGCAGTCTGATTAACAACACATTAATGTACTTGAACTGTCTTCCTTCAAATTATATTACATGGATCCATTTTAGCCAAACTAGTTAACATCGGGTTACCAACATTATGATGCTTACGGAAAAAACAGAACTCCAAATTTTACTTCCTGCATTGTCTGTTATACCTTGCAGACCGAATATGCACATATAAGTGGAATCATAGGACATTTAGTTACACCGGGAGGAATTAAAAGACGTCCGGATAAGATAGAGGCTATTAAACAATTGGCACCACCTGCCAATCTAAAACAGCTCTGAGCATTTTTAGGAATGGCATCCTATTTACGTAAATATATACCCAATTATGCAGCAAAAGAACCGTTAATTCAACTAACGAAAATACCGGTAGTTATAGACGGGGAGAAGCTTAACAAAAAGCATTTTTATAAATTAAATTAGCACTTCGAGAAACACCCATTTTACATCAATTTGATCAAAACAAAACTAACATTCTTGTATGCGATGCTTCTCAAACGGCTATAGATGCCGTTATCATTTAAAAGGGCCGAGACAAAGCTAAAAAATTTTGTAACTTTCCACTAACGAGGTTAGGGGGTCAACAAGAGAGAGAGAATTAAGGCTCATGAAATATTTTTGTACATATTTGAGACAGTATTTGCTTGGTAGGAAATTTGAAATTGTAATTGATCATGCTGGTTAAAGATACTTAAAGAGTATTGCAGAGCATAATCTAAGAATTCAGAAAATGGCAGTCTCGCTAGAAGAATTTGATTTTGTAGCAAATATATTAAAAGTGCAGCTGAATACACTACGGGATGCCTTAAGCAGAGTTTCGACTGTAGGAACAGCGAAAACCATAGACAATACAATTTATAAGGTAAAGGACCCAGTTCATAATTCACAAAATGTATATAGTGCATTAACAGAAACTGTTTTTCAAAATAAAGAAAAGGAACAAGAAGTAATACAGAGTATTTCTAAATATATAAAATCGCACTATAGCAAATTAAAAAATCCACTTTATGAGCTGACTCATACTTTAGATCCAGCTACGAACATAAAGTTTGTATTAGACTTCCAAGATAAGTTGGTCCAACCAGATTTGAAAGCTGCGGCAGAATTGTATGAGTGCAGTATTGAATTAATTCAGGAAGGTTTGAATGACAAAATTAAATACAGTGTGCATATCCAGTAATGAGGGTAGAAATCATAATGGTTACTAGGTCAAATAAAACATTTTTCGTACCAGTATATAACCATTAACAAGAATATAACAACATTGAAAGTGATAGGGATATATTTCTATGCCCGATTACACAAATAGTTTCAAACTCTCCATTTCAGAGAGAATATGAGAAGGATGTACATATACAAAAGCTCAAAATGGGCTTATTGGAGCCAGCAAAGCAGACACGAAATATCTCAACTTGCTAGGCGATATAGTATTGCTGCAAACGGGGAAATATACTTAAAGACACACACGTCTTCAGAGGGCAAACATCTAACATTAGTATCCAAAAGTTATCAAAATGAGATGATTATAATAATAGTGCATCATAATTCCCTATGGGGAGGTAGCTATTTTGTAACATATAAAATGTTAGCAAAAATCAAACAAGGATATCATTGGGACACGATGAATAAAGATGTTGCACAGTATGTAAAAAATTGCGAAATTTGCCAAATAAAACTAAAAGTAGCAATAATAAACCGATCGGGCAGCTACAGCAGATTCAGCTCCCTCCATTGCTAAAAACATGGGCATTGAACGCCAAGAGTCCTATTCAAAAATCAAAACAGGGCAATCGGTTTATTTTGGTTATGATGGAATTTTCAAGCACATTTGTAGTTTCCAAAGCGGTCAAAAGCATAAATGCAACAACATTCACCGACTTTATCAAAGAGGTAATTTTCAGATATGGTTGCCCAGGACATATTTACTGATCATGGAACATCCTTTAACAATAATCTAATAGCTACACTGTTAAAACAGCTCCAAATAAAGAAGCTAAAAACCACATTATATAACCTGAGCTGTAATGGCCTAGTGGAGAATATGAATAAGGTAATTTGACAACAATCAATGGCATATGTTAATTAATATCCAGAAAATTTCGATAACTATTTGGACTTAATGGTTTTTAATTATAACACTACAGTAAACCCAAGCACTTAATATACTCAATTTTACCTACTACATGGTGTAAAGGCAATGCAACATATCCCATCTGGAAAATTTTCCATGCGAACAGAAAATTGCGATACTCAATTGTAACTACATTCAAGGTCAAATCAGTTTTAGTGTATGTTAAACGGAAATGTAGTGGGGCAATTAATGAAAAACATTTAATAGTTATTAAATATATATTTAAGTAGAGTATACAAATTGAACATGACCAAGAACTCGTATATCACCACAACTACCAACTAATTTTCTGAACAACCAGATTTCATCACCCAACTCTATCTTCATTTTCCTTCCTGAGAACAGTATAGGGGCTTGACCAATAGACACAACAGCACTTTGATTTAGTATACTTTCATGGAGAGCAAATGTCTTCCAACATATAATGTCGCAAACATAAATTTTATTTATATAAGTTACAGCAACACCAGGATTATTATGAACATGACGATAGAAGCACATTTCCTACAATCCACTACCAGGATTAGCTGTCATTCCTTGAATACCAAATCTGCACATAAGCAAAAGTAATATGTAACTCTCTTGAGCTTGAGAAACAGACTTGACTAAAACATCATCATCGTTAGCAACATCAGTACTAAAACTTCCAATATTACGAAAAACAGATCTAGAATAGTATCTCCTCTTTAAACGACGTGCAGACGGCATACTGGATGTGGAGCACTGATTCTGTCCACAAGTCTGCGTTTAACCTAGCAAAGCAAACTCCGCGTTAACTCTCGGTAAGACTAGGCGTTGCCGCAGCGGTAGCTCCATATACCCAATATTGAGCCATTTTCACTATCACAAAAACATGCTTTAGTGAGAAATGGAGGAACTGAAAAACGTATAGAGACGCGTGACGTTTCTTAAACGCTATTCGTAAGCAGACCTAACTCAGACCCTTTGGACGGTTTTCTAATAAAACGTTTTCTGCTAGAGCTCTCTGCACAACGTTCGGCGGCCTACCTAGGCGGCCTCCTTAAAATCGAAGTCTCGAGAGCTGATGAGAGGGAAACGAGGTGAGTGCTGATCAGCGCCGTGTTATGAAGTGATCAGGCCTTAGCTGAACGGCCTGCCTGAACACACCTTCAAACATTAAACCAGGGCACGAGCGTGATTGCAACAACACCTTGTGAAAGACAGTTGCAGAAATCCCCTCCACCGGCCAGTAAACGGGGCCGAAATATATTAAACAACGCGCCCGATATAGGCCAGCGTAACACCGGGAGCGGCGTCTTTTGTCGTCGACCTGACCGGAGAGAAGACGACGGAAGATGGGTGTGTCCGGCCATTGTTAACCGCCTCCTAGAATCAGCCTCCGGCCACATGAACAAAGTGGGAACTTTCCTGTTAGAGTGAAATAGTAATGGTGTGAGGTAATAACAGTTACTATAATTAATTAGCATCTTGGTATACCATTTAAAGCTCCCCCAATCAATAGTCACGTAAATAATTATTGTATAATCTTTATGTTAAAAAAACTCCATCTTATACTGCTGTGCTCTACCTAATCATGACTCATTATTGAGTTAAGCCCTTAGACACTTTCACGTATGAATGGTTTAAAAGCTAATTCGTAACAGCCGGAATGCAAGAGTAGGGGAAACGGGAGATCCCTGAGAAAAGCTGCCGACCTACGGCATCGTAAGACACGATCCCCACAAGGGAAAATCCGGGAGCGACCCTGCCGAGAATCGAATAAGATTTGCCTAGGTGGGAGGCGAGAAGTCTGACCACTTCACCACCGCGACCCCGTAACACAGCGGTGAGAAGGAAGCATTCTTAATTTGCAAAATTCAGGAACTACGCACCTCGAATTTTCTTCGCGATTATCGCTGAATTTCGTGATTTTCTGCTCATTCTGGACGTGGGGATTGGTGAAAACCATAGGACCGGGCCGGGACCAGAGCTAGCATTACGTGTTTCTCAAAAAATCTCCGCGTGTTGTGTTTGCGGGCGGCGACTAGAACCAGGCATGTCATTATGCGGCTGGCTGACATCAGGTGACGTTGGCTCTTCAGTTCCAGGAAGAAACTTCATCTACGCCCTCTTCAAGAGTTCCGCCCACCAGCGGATTGTTTGCACGAGTGAAGCTGGGCTATCGTGATAGCCTGTCCTGTTGGCGCGCTAGTCGATACCTTACAGTCAGACCGTTGGGGTCAAAGCAGGTATTGTAAAGTGAACAAATTAAACTATATGGTCATGGGCGAAATGAGTTGTAGGGCGTGCGTTGGCGGAGCTGTTTAGATCACCAGAACTTTGAATCGACGCGCGTAGGTGGCGTGAGTGAGTCGGGAGAAATCACAAGTGTCAATCACAAAGCAAGGAAAAGAAAGGTGTCAATGAAAAGAAAGGAGTACCTCGTGCTGATCTATGACCCCGCTTGAGGTTTCTTCTTTTGATTAGAGTGAGCGGGGGTGCGCGAAAGGACGGGATATTCCTTCTTGTGGGCTCTCGGTTTGGCTGATACGTTCAAGGGGCTACTGCTGGAAATTTAATTCGTATACGAACTGCCCGCCGCACTGACTGAACAGCAGTTTGATATGTTTAAACACCAACTCAGCCTTCGTATACGACATTCGTATACGAATCTTGTTCGCGTGGTCGAGAGTGAACGAACCTTGAAATTCGTAGACGGACTAGCAAAATTGTCGGACCAAATGTGCGTGTTTGCTCTTTGCAAGCATCCATTTGTCTTATCGGCCCATAGTAATTTAAACAATACAGACGTAGTTCACATTCACTACACAGTCTTATAACTGATAGATTTATTACCACTACACCCTAAATTTGAAACAGCAAGAATTGAGCTAAATAAATGAAAACAGTGAAAAATGCGCAACTGATGGTGCCAGATAACTAATTATTATAGTGGCTGAATTTCACAGATTTTATTGTGATTTCCACTGAATCTCAAGTGTTCCACTGCTATAAAAAAGTCACTTGTTCTCAATCAATTTTCTGGATTCGCCGGTTAACAGTAACTTATCAACTGACTTTCAGTGAATGTTATTTCACTGATTGAAATCACTGATTCGGACTTAGAGTGTATAATTACAAATACTCGTACAAATCCGCAGTCCCAGAAAATCTAAATATTAACTGTGTGTTTATGAGATAGGATAACTGAAATTTGTATCTACTCGCGTTTAAAATTAAAGAAATTAAAAAATAATTAATTGTCTTGCCCACTTGATAAACTTGGCAATTGTACGCGCAAAACAATACAGCCCAATTTTCTGATTGGCTAGTCCTCGCTCAATTTAAGTCACACGAGATAAACGACTGACAGCTGAAATGTGTTCGAAGAGTGAATTCGTATATAACGATAGGCAGCGGGGCACGGATGTTCCTCTACGAAGCTGACCACTCGAAACTCCAAGTATGCGAACGTTCCAGTGGTTTTTCAAGCATTGCCCCCCCCCCCCCNNCCCCCCCTGGTCAGATGAGATGGACTTGTGCTGGCTGTGGTTGATAACTTGCTGGATTGGTGGGTAACTCTCGACTTGGGGGTGGCTCCCGACGTGTGTAACACCCGACCAAGAGCACAGGGAAGGACAAGGCAAACAGAAACAAAGTTATATGGCGGATGACCTGGAAGAATACAGGCGTGGATGGATCCAAGTTCTTTTACTGTATTATTATTAGAGACCCTGAAGTTTCACGAATTCATATGAGGACAAGGTAAAATTCAAACACGTGTACATTTGACTCAAATTTTCAGTTGGATCGTAGTTTGTATGACTCACCGTGGACTAGTTTGAGCCAATAGCTAACCTGCAAGGAAACAAGTATCGACCCCTGTGCTACCTAGTCTGGTGTAAAACTGAGGTATCAGCCAATAGACAGCCAACTGAGGCTCCAGTACACAGAGGATTGCGGAGGATAGCTTGTTGCCGAATGAATCCGCGAAATTCCCGGCTCTCTAATTATTATTGAATGAGCCATCGACTCAAAGGAATCCTTAAGGACGACGGTCGCTGGTGTATCTAACGCGGTGTCGCCTGTATGTGAGCTGTACTAGACTGGCATGCAGTATTTTTGCCATGCAGTGAGCAAACATAAAGACTCGTAACACATTATACTCACATTCGGTTTTGCTCGGGTTCGATTCCCAGTCCGGCCACTCTCACTTGTATTTCCAATGTATTCCTCCGCCCCTCTCCCCCATCACGAAATCACGCCAGACGAAGGCTCGGATGGTACTCTAATACAGGGCATGGCTGATTTCTTCTTCAACTAGTTCCATCTCTCATGACCTCACAGTCGGGTAGAAGTTAAGACATGCATTCAAATAACAAAATAATAATAATCCTACATAATCGTGATGGGAGTGTATAAAGTAGTTTAATAGAAACTTGTGGATTGCAAACACGCTACAAAGCAGTCTGATGAATTTTATGCCGTAAAGTTGTATTCTATAAGCTTTAAGTTCTACGACATTTTTATTATGATGTTTACATGTTCTTCCACTAATATCATAGCTGTAAAAAATNTATAAGCTTTAAGTTCTACGACATTTTTATTATGATGTTTACATGTTCTTCCACTAATATCATAGCTGTAAAAAATAGTGATAGCTTTCCGATTTACTGTTCTTATAAGTGTTTAAATGGTACTTCGTATAAGATAATATACAGCAGGTGAAAATAAGTTCAAAATTTTGGCCTGGCAGCTTCGTCAAATGGTAGACCGTATGAAGAAGAGCTCTCTGTTTCTCCACCCCCCTTCTCTCTATCTCTCTCTTTCTCTCTCTCTCTCTCTCTCTCTCTCTCTCTATATATATATATATATATATACACACACACACACACACACACACACACACCTGTGTTGAAGTACAAGTATGCACCGAAGATAACATTTTAAATTACATTTAAATTGTTTCTTAAAATATTTGTACTGAAGGAAATAATAATTATAACACACGGATAATTTAGAAGGTACAANTATAAGCTTTAAGTTCTACGACATTTTTATTATGATGTTTACATGTTCTTCCACTAATATCATAGCTGTAAAAAATTGTGATAGCTTTCCGATTTACTGTTCTTATAAGTGTTTAAATGGTACTTCGTATAAGATAATATACAGCAGGTGAAAATAAGTTCAAAATTTTGGCCTGGCAGCTTCGTCAAATGGTAGACCGTATGAAGAAGAGCTCTCTGTTTCTCCACCCCCCCTTCTCACTATCTCTCTCTTTCTCTCTCTCTCTCTCTATATATATATATATATATATACACACACACACACACACACACACACACACCTGTGTTGAAGTACAAGTATGCACCAAAGATAACATTTTAAATTATATTTAAATTGTTTCTTAAAATATTTGTACTGAAGGAAATAATAATTATAACACACGGATAATTTAGAAGGTACAATATTATAGTACGAAAATAATTAAATACAAAACTATATA
This sequence comes from Clitarchus hookeri, assembly GCA_002778355.1. Classification (NCBI taxonomy): domain Eukaryota; kingdom Metazoa; phylum Arthropoda; class Insecta; order Phasmatodea; family Phasmatidae; genus Clitarchus; species Clitarchus hookeri. Next base: position 730,701 of record NQII01000272.1, on the reverse strand, counting down.
TTGATTTTCAGTGTAGCAGTTTGCGTATACGACTAGCAGGTGTAAAAACTTAAGGATATGAGAAAATAATTTTCTGGCTGACCTCTCTTTCAAGGTAGATGCCGAAGCTATTGATATCTACAGAAGAATGCAGCATTAATGCGTGCAACAAATTGGCAGCAATAAGAAACGGAACTTTTCGGTCCACCTACCCGTTCGCGGAGCTGTCGAGTCGGAAAGATTTATAGGAATAATCAGCTACCTGTTTTGGCCGCCACCGCTGTTTGAGCAGGCCGATACAAATCCTTCATCATTACGTTGCGTCGTTTCGTATTCCGAAGCAATTGTTCCGCATCATTGGTAAGATTACTTGTCTGTCATTCCACTCCGCTTATTTTTTTCTACGCCTTGACTTTTAGAATTCCAATTACTCGTTGCGCCATGATCGCTTTCTTTCCACTGCGAAGATAATTTATTACCCACAAGGCAAGATTTCTTTACGTCGAAACAGAAGCAGTCGCTCATTACAAAGTCATGAAGGTCTGCGACTTACACTCAGCCTTTTATATTGGCAGGAAGCGAAAGCACAAGCGCTACTTAATGCGCGCGCACAGGGCGTTAATTCACAATATGCGGGTTACGATGACATTAAGTGAACCTTCGTACATTCAAGCGCAGCTGACTTTTCTTGCTCCGCAATACAACTCGTATTATTATTTTCCTGTGCGTCCGGAGTGCTTGATGTACAAGTTGGGACTGTACTCGATCGACAAACTTCGTGAGGTAATTCTTTATACCAAATAAAATGGAAAGTGTATGAGACACTTTCTACCTCAATGAAATACACTGAGGAGCCAAAAAAAACTGGTACAACTGCCTAATTTCGTGTAATATCGTGTAGGGCCTCCCGAGCACGCAGACGTGCCGCAAGACGACGTGGCATGGACTCGACTAATGTCTGAAGGTATGCAAGACGCATAACACGCGCCATGAATCCTGCAGGGCAGTCCACAAATACATAGGAGTGCACGGCGGTGGAGATCTCTTCTGAACAGCACGTTACAAGGCATCCCAGATATGCCCAATAATGTTCATGCCTTGTGATTTAGGTGGCCAATGGAAGTGTCTAACGTCAGAAGAGTATTCGGAGCCACTCGGCAGCAACTCTTGACGTGTGGGGTGTCGCATGTTACAGATACCTCGGAGATGCTATGTCCCATCTCTCGTGCGCCCACTATAACACCACGTTCAAACTCACTTAAATCTTGATAACCTGCCATTGTAGCAGCAATAACCGATCTAGCTGCCAACCGCATCGCGTTACTCTGATTGGTACCATACCTCTGTTATTTGCATAAGCACGTCTATGCCAGTTTTTCTTTTGCTCTTCCGGTGTATTATGGGTGATATAATCCCTTGTAAATAAAGTTTTTAAACAGTATGAAATTATAATTCACCCAACATTGGTTGATGTTGTCGTGATCTTCAACATAAGAGAAAACTGTCATTTATACCTCCCCCCGTAAAGAAAGCAACACCGGTGGCCACCCTCTTATTGCATGCAATTTTTTTTACGGTCAGGAATTATGCACGTTTGATGCTGGTTTATTGAGCAACATGACCTAGTTAACAAAAATGGCACTTGTTTCAATTGGCTAGGACCTGCCGTTGTCGTGTAAAACGCGCACAAAGCTTCAGCTGCAGCTATGAGTGTCTTGCACGTAGGCAATACCACATACATGCGTTTTGAGCATTCTGATGTGCGCCCTGCATAGTGGAGGATATTTTCTACACGCATGGTAAACAATATGTACGACACATTAAAAGCTTACATTGTTGAAGCTGCCCGTTTCTGGTGTCAATCGGTGTGTCAATCCTTACAGGATGTATTTACATGCATCAGAGCGTAGAGACTGCATGCCAGTTACGTGCTTTACTCGTAGTGGCGTCTAGACACTTGATGCGTGTGCTAACTTCGCCCCTTATCGTTCCACACTTCTTTGCTACTTCGTGAATTTTTTTCATGCTTACGTACAGTCGTTTCTTCCTTCTCTTGTGCATGGCCAAAGTCTAGTCGACAGTGGGGTCATTACTACGTGAATGGTCCGGAGGATTGCAAGCACGCTGCTCTACTGTCCAACGGCCGGTTGCACTGCAAGAAGTTTGATGCTCGATCCGTAATTACATTCTATTATCTACGATATACGTTCGACACAGAAACCTGCTACGCCATTTGAGATCAACACATGACTCGAGATCGACTTCACCTAAATTTAGAACACGATACCAACAAAATGCATTTAAAATACAAAACAATAATATATTTTCAATAAGTTTATATTTTTAAAAAGTAATTATGAGAATTTTTTCTTTAAATTTGCACAGATTAAATTTTGAAAAGTTAGTTTTATTTTTTTACTTGACATACATTTTTGAAATCATAGAAATGTCACGAAGCATATTCTTTTAGATATTAGAGGTGGATGGCTTACGAAAAGCGTTTAAATTCTGGATTTTTATATAGGAGAGTTACCAAATGAATTTCGATTAACTCATTGATTGTTTTGTTGTTAGCTGTGAATAATTTTGAAGTGCAGTTAACTCCTTACCATTTCACTAAAATAAAAACTATGTCATTAATTTTTAAAATCCTATTAAGGCATCTGAACAGCCTTAAAACCAGCCGCCGGCGGTGTGAAAATCTGAAGAGCTCTTTAGTAACTGGGTAGTTCTTTGTTCGACATGGCTACCTGTCACTTTGTTATTATTGTTTCGCGTTAGTTTACATACAAAGCTGTCCCTTAAATGTAACTCTTGCTGGTGCCAAGAGCAACAGCAAGAAGTACTTGTTATAACTAGAGATCATAAACATTTGGAAGGTCAGTGACATGTAGGGTAAACTTCTCACTCGTTCGTATACTCAAGAAGATTTCGACAGCTCATTAGTTATTTACTATCGTATTTGAAAGCTGTGATAGGGCCCGAATTTTGTTCAATGTTCATTATTGTCTCAGTTTTCTTCCAGAACGTTTTAAATATATCGAGGGCCAATTACGTTAAGTACCACAAACTTACAAGTGGTTGGAATTTAGCTAGCCTCGAAGAAAAATCCCCTGAGTTCTACAGGCATTTAGTATGTACTAGAAAACCTTATATCATGAGCACTTTTATATTGAAATAATTTTATTGAGGTTGCTTAAAGACTCAAAGATTAGTTGTTTTTACTTTAAGAAATAATTTGTCTAGTCATGGTTAGATTGCAGGTGCGATCAACAGCAACAACTAACAGTTTGAAGAAGTTTTTAAGAATATGCCTCACCATTAGTAGTTCAATACAAGTTGAGACTTTTACTGCGATGGAAGAGGGGGTAGGAGTTTTTACACGTCCCTTAACAAGGTGATTCAAATATACATTCTTGACAAATGAGTACAATCGCGGTAAACTCTAAATGTCCAACTGTAATGTTTACAATACTGAAGTTGTTGGTGTGTTGTTTTGCCTAACATGCAAATTTCTTCTGAGGCAAAATGCATTTAGGTGAAACGCCTTCTAAAAGAAACGCTTGCAAAACACTGTTCTGTAAAACAATTTTACATAATACACCGTTATATACAGGGGAAAATAAATCATTCTGTATTACCTAATTCAGTTGTGTCACTGCCATTAAACTCACAGGAGACAAAAAAGTCGTTAGAGCAAACCGCTTCAGTTCAACGCCGCTGGTCAAATCGCTTTTAGGCAAAACGCCTTTAGTCAAAACCACGTATACCATTTAAGCGTTTTTAAGAAGAGAAATTCATAAATTGCGACTGCAGAGCTTAGGCTACACTGCAAAACAGACATAATATATGAGTTACCGTGTTTACGTATAATAACTTCCTGACTAACATAACACAAAAAATTAAATATTAATGCACTTAACCTTTTTTTTTACAGCTCCAAATAACGGATAACAAAAACAGGGCGTAAAAGAATACAGAACAACTCGTAAATGTAGCGTCGCACTAATAAGAAATTGTGGCTGATTATTACCCTAAAATAGATGTTGTGAAATTACTGTGCAAGTAGACCTGCTGTAAAACATTGAACTTTATCAAACACAGAGCTGAGCTTCAATAAGGAACATTATATTCTAAGTCTGTTCAGAGGGAAAGAGATATCTGTTTATGAATAGTAATCAAGAAATGTTTTACTGTCGGGTACCACTTTATGTGTAATATTTCCATTTAAAATGCGGATTTCTGTGAACTTAGGCCTAACTAAGACGAGCATTTTCAAAAATATTTTATTTTTGTAAGAAAATATAGCTGCAAGACATTTAAAGATTTTAGGGACATGTGATACACTTGTATCTTTATTGTTACACCATAAAACGGCATAAAGTGATATTGGGACCAGTTGTCGATTAGCAGAAGCACGCCAATCCAGGGTTTTTTTAGGATATAGGCTGTGACGAGGCCACAGAATAGATACGTACACAGAGAAGAAATGGCATGGCGATTCCTTTGATGTGCGCGCGCCCATTCTCTGATTGGCTGCGTAAAACTCTGGGAACGGGCATTTGAAGAACTATTAAGAAATACTAGTTCGCCAGCAGTTCCCTGCAATCGAATGCTACGTCAGCAACGCTTGAAGTGTGAATTACTCGAACGAACAGTGTGGATTGTATGGTGTTCTGCGCAGGAAGGGACATATGATTGGGACACTTTCAACTCGACATTACATTGGCCGAGAAGCGGCCAGTAATGAAAACTCTACAGTATCGTGAAAGTGTCCGGCGCTGTGTAGACCAACAGGACTGTCGTAAATAGGGATACAGAGACCAGAACAACTGAAGATCACACAGTCGTGAATACAGGAGTCTCGCTTCTAGCTTGCCTTAATTGTCAGTACATGTGTACTGCATTTAGAGTGTTAGAGCTGTTCAAGAACCTAATTATTTTTCTAGATTTTGAGGATATTTTATAGTTTCGTGACATGCTATCTATAACTTGGCAAAAATGGTCTATAATATTAAAAATAAATCTCAACATTTTTTTGAAGCGTAGATGTGAGAATTCTAGCTTTTAGAATCCTGATTCGCGCAAATTGTTTTGTTTGAAATGGTTATAGTTGCAACTGGCGCAATGAGAAGGAAGTTGAGGCCCCCGCTTGCCTGGAGTTTGGACTGTGTTGCAAAGTGTTAATATCTAACGTTATCCTGCGAAACTATCAAATGTGAGTCCGACGTGCTGATCTACGAAAATAACACACACTTCAGGCGAGGGCTGTTGGGTGCTTTTAATACGTCATGCAGGTTAGAAACACAACTCCAGATGACTCCAAAATGGCTAAAACCTGTTTTTTTTCAAAGCGTTGTAACTGAAAACATAGCCGTCAGATACGTTCAAAACTACTCAACAGCCCTGCATTGAACCTTCCTGCAAACTTCCCGCCAATAATATAATAGGGTTACCCCTGAAAATCCCATGTATTAAATTGTTTGTTTTATTTTTGGTGGGGTATTGTTTGTTTGTTGATCTAGTGTACCATAATACTGTTTGCAAACATCAGACACACTTCCTTTTTTTAATGACTTTACGAACTTGCGTAATTTTTTGTGTATATTTTTTATTAAACATGTAGTCCTTTTTGTACTAAGTATGTAGTTAGCTTAATTTTTTTTTTTTACTTTATATTTCTACACTGAAATTGTTTCTAGTGAAAGTGTCTGTAATAAACTGTGCACGTCAAATTGTAAACCGACTGCAGTGCTGAGTTTTGTGCGTGTATAAATAAGTAAAACAAATAAATAAAATAAACGCTGCACGTCAGTTCATAACCTTGCGCTTAGCGGTGATGGCGTACTTGATGAGCGAGGCAGTATAACCCTTATCGCTCCCGCGCTTCTCGGCCTCAAACGCAGAAAAAAGCTCCTGGGTAGGGGGGTGGAGGGGGGATGTTAACATTGATTCTTCATTTAAACTCCGTGGCTACAGGTAAGGTTACTTCCACTCAGGATGGGCAGATCAAGGTAAAAAGTTTGGCAACCAAAACGTTTCGCCACTAGATAAAGGCTAGTGTTGCATGTCTACAAGATTTTTCTCATTTTCCTGCATCAAAAAACAGGATGATTGCAATGAACATAAATTAAATATAAAATAATTTCGTAACGAAGTAAAATATTTCTCTTTTATCATTTACGTAGATTACAACCTCTTTGGAACACTGCGCACCTGGCGGCGGACATTTTCCCTATCCCAAACTCTCTCGTAAGAAAACTAGTTTTTTTTTTCCTAACCTTAGTAGAAACAACCTTACTACAGGCTTACCGCCAGTGGGGCGGAAGCTCGACTAGTAATTGACGCCGCGCGGTTGGGGAACGGGATGGAAAGTGTGCCGCGGCGGCCGGGTAGTTGAGGCATCTAAGCGGCGAACTCTAGGGACGAGGTCGTGGCGTGGGCGCGACACCGCCAGCTTCTACTTTGCAACGATCATTATCCCGCGACCCGAGGCTGCCAGCTGGGACAAGCGAACCGTTTACCTACCTTCTTCCTTCTTCCTTCCTTCTGCTTCGCCTCGACGCCCCGTTGTAGCCATCAGCCCCGGCCGCAGGCCTCGTCCACTCCATCCAACAGCTCGCACAGACTAGATTAAGTAAATAGTTGAGACGTGCAAGATTCGCGTTATCGATTCAAGGCAGACAATATTTCAAACACTTGCGTGCTTTTGCACTGCGTTTATTATTGGACTATAGTTTGGCCGGACACACCCTGTACGCCTTCGAACCAATAGGAAACCACCAACGAGAGACTGGCCCCAATAACGTCCAACCAAGTAATGAGGGAAAACGTTTCCTCGCAGCTGCAGAAACTAATCATGGCACCGACTCGAATGTGTACAGGATGGATTTTATTGCGCTGCCAGAAAACACCACGAATGTTGCATGTGCGTAGTAAGTAGAAATGGAATGGCGTAGCAGTTCCTTTGATGTACGCGCACCTACCCTCTGATTGGCTACGCGAGTCCGCGGCAGCGGGCCTCCGTGTCTGATCGGCTGGTGCATGCTGCGGAAGGTTCCCTATTGGCCGGGATACCGGCTGGCGAGTAGGTCACCAGGCGCCGGGTTGGCGAACTGCTGTCCAGTGACGTCATTTTGCAGGAGTTGCTGCATCAGCGGCTATCTCACTGCAGTGCTCGAGAGCAACAACACAACAGCTGTAAGAGTTCTCCCGATCGTTGCCTCACGAAAACCCGGGCCGGGTCTCCGGGACTTTCGCGAGTGGGAATCGTGCCGGACGATGCCGTTGGTCGGCGGGTTTTCTCGGGATCTCCCGTTTCCCCCCGCCCTTTCGTTCCGGCGCCGCTCCACACTCACCTCGATCACCGTCATCGGCTCTCAATACCTCGCTGTTAAGAGCCGCCCAAATCTCTTCACTCGCTCACTCTCGCGAAAATCGAGACGCGATCTTTAACTAAGAATACCAAACTCAGTCACGGAGTACTTAAGGAGTAAACGGCGGCTTTTATCGCGAAATCCAGCCACACGCGCCAGGAAAATGGCGTCGCTGGCCAGCAAAACATTGTGACGTCGTTCGCCAAACTGGGGTCTGGTAATCTACTCGCCAGCTGGCAGCCCAGCCAACAGATGGCTTCCTCCAGTAATGTATAAACAAATGACAAACGAGAAAACTTATATCGCTGCATAGGATAGAATGAGTATGAGTGAGGGGTTGGAGGCCTGCCGACTAATGAGCGAAGTAATGTAAATGACAGATTAAATAACAAATAAGAAAAACTGGCAAGGGGCGGTAGATGAGGAACATCTGGAAATGCAAGTTTTTGAAATAAAATTCAAATAATTTTTTTTAAGATTTTTTTTTAAAGAATGCCTTCGGGAATTAAAAAAAATTTTTTTTTTGCTTCAAAGTTATCCAAGTTCAAGGTTAAATTTCAAGTTCATCAAACCTAACATGGCTGACGAGATGGGCACTGGTTGACCTGTCGAGGGCCGGTTGTGTCGGGAGCTTATTCGATCCACCTGTCATCGAACCCCAGACCTCCTACATGTAAATGTTTAAAGATATTTTTAAATATATATTTTTTTATTTTTAAAATTACTTTTATTTTTGGGGAAGGGGGGGATTTATCATTTTTTTGCATTTTTATTGTATTTTTGGTTTTCGAGGTCATTCAAGGTTATGGTCATGATTCAAGGTCAAGTTAATGGGTCAAGGTCAGCCAGATACAAGATGGTTGGGTGACGTCACAACATGTTGGCCGACCGGCGCCTGACGCCTACTCCCTGTTCCCTTATGTCAGAACGCAGATAATTATACAACTTATAATTAAAAATTCAATTTAACCAAAAATGAGGTACCTTTATGATATCAGAAAAATAAAAATGTTTTGATACACGATATATAATAGCAAACAATCTAACTTGTCATACAAAGGGGTGATTTTTCAAAGGTTTGATTCAAAACGTATGAACAAACTGCGAACAAACTATAGTCCCTCGAATATTACATTTTCATATCCGTCCATGCTGCTGTCGTGAATACTGCTGTAAGGTGTCGTGCTCACTAGAAGGAAGATGAACTACGATGCTAGAACCAACCCCCGGCATGATCAATAGATTATAGACACTGGATCGGCTGTAAAGTAGTTCCGAACACACAGTAGAGTGTTCTCGACTTCTGTAGCACTTATATACGTAAAAAAGCAATGTGAAATGTGCGAATAATATGAATTAACACTGAACCCGTCTAGTATTCCAGATATTGGACGCCAGCGTAGAGACACAGAAAAGGGGCAATTATAGATAACGTTATACGTCGACTTTCTAAGCAAATGTTTTACCGGAGTAATTCGTTTCTGTCGAGTTATATTTTACGCAGTAAATCTGCATTTCATTACGACGTAAATCATGTTTAAAAAGGCGTGGACGTAAAAACTTGTTCAGACTATTTATTGTCTATTGTTGAAATATTCTACAGTAAAAGTTTTTCTCGTGCTGACAAATAACGACACCTTAGCGTAGTTAGTCAGATATGCACAACGTGTGCTAATAAATTGAAAAGCTGATCGTGTTCTTTGTGGGATGACACACATAAGCCTATCAGTCGATCGACGTCGTGGGCACATTTGTAAATTCGTAGAAGACTCAATCACATTGTAAATGCTTGTTGGGGGTTCCCATTGACGTCGAGAAATCTCTGCGGTTACTTTCAGAGATCTGTGTGACGAACACGGACGATGAACTGTTGGCACCTCTTTAGAAAGGCGAGGGGCCGCGGTTGACGTAGCGGGTAGAGTATTCGACTCATGCCAAGGCGACACGAGTTAGATTCCCGGTGCGGCTACTCCCGGAACTTCGTATATGGGAATCGTCCCGGACGATGCCGCAAGTTGGCGGGTTTTCTCGTGAATCATCCGTTCCACCCGCCCTTGCATTCCGGTGCTGCTCCATACTCAGCTCGTTCACCCTCATCGGCTCTCAAGGCCTTGTTAAATTCGTTCAAGAGTCAACATTTTTTTCTAGATTCTGTATAGCTTCGTGATATACGTATATCAATAGTAGATATGTTTGGTTCCTTCTGGCACAGTTATCATGCATCGAATTCAGGATTCGCCCGCCACCTCGCTGGTCGACGCACCCGACGCTTCGAAATTTCCTGTTTTCCCTCAAAATGGGCCGTTTAGCCTTCGAAACAGCCGGTTTTGTGCCCAAAATGTCTCTACCCCACGTTTTTTTTTTCAACCTTCCTAAATTTCAAAACATTTGTGAAAAAAGTGCTTGCTCCTTAGTGTGGCTGACTGTCTCCTCAATGTACCTGAGGTATCCCGAAACTCAGCCACAGTGGGGAATATGAGGAGTCAATAAAATAAAATAATATAAATATAAGTTTATAATTAAACGAACATCAATTTGACTGGAATAATTAACAGCAATACCAGGATTATTATGTGAAAGACGATAGAAACAGACATTCAAAATACCGTAACCAGGATTGGCAGTCATACCTTGAATAGCAAATCTGTACATTAAAGACACGAGAACATAACTTTCTTGAGCTTGAGTAACTTGCTTAACAAACACGTTATCATCTTAAGCAACATCAGTATTAAAGCTTCCAATGTTACGAAAAATAGGTTTTTAATTATATCTCCTCTTGTAATAACGTGCACGTCTGTTACTGACGGTGAAAAACTAATTACTTTTACAAGCACGTCTGAACAGTAGCGCAGCAAAACTCGCAATGCAAACTCCGCGGCAACGCTCGGTAACTTTAGGCATTGCCGCAACGGTAGCGCCATACCCACCATGTTAAATTATCAACGGATGTATATCCGGTTGCTCTGATAAGAACTCCTGCTCCTACTGAGGAAGACGACGAGTTCAGAGGATGCGAGAGAATATTCTGGAAATTAGGACCCTCGGTGCAATGCAGTATTTAGAGATATTTGTGGGCGATGGCATACAACTCTTCAATTATTGCAACGGTCCAAGGCTCGGCAGTCTTTTTGTGGGAGCCTATTGGCGGTTTTCGGTACTCGAGCGATGCGTGGTGCAGCGAGAGACATCGACGAAGAGGACGGACGACGACGGGAGACTGCGAGACGACGGCGGGTGAGGTGTTTGTGGTGAGAACGGAAGAGAGGGCGTAACACACGACGAGAAAAGGTTATTGTGCATGAGGGCGCTCGGAAAAATCTAGGAAATTGCGGACTTATGGGATCCGGACTATACTGAGGTGGGACTGTATAAAAATGTGATACGGACTTTATTGTAAATATGCAACAGTCAAATATGGACATATAATGTACAAAATGATTGAATACGTTTTTATACACTATCTATTAGGACTCATTTTTAATTATTTAATTACATTTATTTCTTTGAGGTAATTGGAAATTGTTTTATTAAATTTATTAATTGTAAACAGCAAGTGATATCAATTTATTGTGAGATGTTGGGTTCAGAGAATTTGTTCGTAGTTACTGTAATTAAAATTATGAAATTATTATATACTCTTTTATTTAATTATGACATCCATCCGTTAACGATCTTGGTTTATCCTACTGACTTTGAGAGAAATTCTAACTCTTGTATGTATACACAGCGAAGTTGAGGTGTAATAACGAAAAAAAATAATGTACCATACCACCGGACGAGGTGGTGCAGTTGTAAATAACTCGACTCGCAATCCGGGGAGGACATTATTCCTGGTACGGCCATACTGATTTCAGTTGTCCATGTTTTCTCGAAGTTACTCCAGGCGAATGTTGGGATGGTTCCTTACTGCAGGTCACGGTCGATTCCTTCCCTCTTCCTGCTTCTCTGAGCAACTTTCTCCGTCTCTAATGACCTCGCTGTCGACGACATATTGTGCCCTAACTGCATGTCTGCATACCACCGGCAAAAATGAGACGCCATATAAGTAGTAAAAAAGAAAGCAATTATTTCTGGTTACAAAACAAAATTCCAGCACGAAATAAAAACACTAAAATGTCGCTCTGTTTTTACATCTGCTATCACCCATGTTTTATGTGATGTGAATAATAGTAAAATACACTGGCGACTTACTTGAAAATAAAGTTTCCATAAGTTTCTTATTGTGTTTCTCACACGTCTTCAAATTTTTAGAAACGCTACAGTTCCGCGAAGCACACACCAAAGAAAAATAGGTGGTCACTACGAAAAAAATTTGTATAAATAGATAATGCAAATTATTTTTTTTGTTATAAAAAACCATTATATTGTTATAAGACTCAGTGCCATCAAAAAAACGCAAAAGGAGATGTCGAAATGAAATTAAACATGGCGCAGGCAAAGGACTCAATCACGAGTAACACTACTAAACCAAACATACAGTTGTTGTCACCTTCTGCGGACAATCATACGCAAATAGGGTAACGGAACGAGCATCTCGCAGGTACACTAGTTATTACACTCCTGCGGGGAACTGGACACGATGTTAGAGTTGGTACACAATAAATATCATACTCCACTTAACTCCGTAATTTATCTTGTACACGCGACATTACGGCCGTGCGAACGGCATTTGTGATGGCAGCAGCGATAAACGCAAACTTTATTTGCCCTACAGATCCCGTCCTGTTTTCCGTCGCAACTACTGCATTTGCACATGCGCGGTACGGTAAGAGCGATGCCACTACTTCGGTGGAAAAACGCATTTGTCGCCTTGAGTTCGTAAAAATAAGCATGGTTAATGTCTACACCCTATAAAATGGAAAAAATTCAGAGCAAAGTAAGTTTTATATACATACGTATATATATATATATATATATATATATATATATATATATANCGTCGCAACTACTGCATTTGCACATGCGCGGTACGGTAAGAGCGATGCCACTACTTCGGTGGAAAAACGCATTTGTCGCCTTGAGTTCGTAAAAATAAGCATGGTTAATGTCTACACCCTATAAAATGGAAAAAATTCAGAGCAAAGTAAGTTTTATATACATACGTATATATATATATATATATATATATATATATATATATATATATATGTCTACTTTCAACTTTGGAAAGTGTTTTGCTCTATATTATCCTAAATAACCAATGTAACAAATACACCGAAGAGAATTTACACGTAAATAGTAGAAAACTGAACCTATCTTCTGATGCGAACAGTTTCTTAGATATTATCTGAAGCAGATGCCACTCAAAAATTGTAAACCGTTTCTAAGCGATGATTATACGACTAAAGCTTCGCGCTCGGTTTAGGGGTGTGTGTAGTAGGGCTTTGCGATATCCACTTTTCAATATCGTTTCCACATTGCTCACAGAGATTACTGAAAATCGACATCGATTTATCGCTAGTAATCACTTACACTTATATCGCGAAAATTGCATATCGCCAACCTATTGCTCTACGCTGTTGGACTGTATCGCAGTTGCGGTAGTTCGGAAATATTGCTCCGTGATCGATATATCGCCATATCGCACAGTGCAGACGGCGCCCTTGGTAATGATGGCTAGCTTGTGCTGGACGTCGGGACGGACGTCGGTTAGCGAGGTTGACGTGGAGCAGCGACGGGGCAGGCGGGGTCGACGCGACACCTCGCAGGCGCGGGAACGGCGGATAAGCGGCCGGCCGCAGGCGACGCGAGAAGTCGCCAAAGTGCCGCCCCACGGCCGCCTTTCTTTGGCGACAAACAAATAAGTGTGTCGCGGCGAGGGCTCGTCCGGAAAGTAACCGGAGGGGGGGGGGAGTGTTGGTTGGGCGACGACCGCGGCGTGTGCGCTCCCTGACCTGGGACACGCACGCCGGACAGGGCAAGGAACCCTCGCACCCC
>NQII01000272.1:706152-717210 GCA_002778355.1 Clitarchus hookeri | reverse complement strand
CCACACACACACACAGCAATTCACCAACCGCAAATATTGGGTAAGTAAAGTCCTAACGGCTTGTTTGGTGCAGGCGAATACATTCGCTGATCTCGAACGACCTTTACGCCTGATTGGCTACTCCGTCCTGCGGAAGATTCCCTATTGGCTGGGCTGCCGGCTGGAAAGTTAGCTACCGGGTGCTGTGATTGGCGAACGGTGTTCCAACACGTTGCTTGCAAGTCACAAGCGTTTCGCGAGCGTGTGCTGCTGGAGTTCGCCGTGCAAGCGGATGTTTCGCCTCTGTATCCATAGCTATTCTTTCTGTGCCAGTGCACTGCACTCCTTCGCCGCTCCATCTTGGATCCTTATTCCACGTCTCAATTCTGGGACGACAGACGTCAATGGTCCCTGACCCCTTCGACAGACTTTGTCACGTCGCCCTAGGTTGCACTTCTTCATACACCTTATTTTTATATCAATTCACGCTTTCTAGATTCGGCAAATTTAAGGATTACGTTGAGCCGTTTGGATTAGATAGACTTTATTAGCTGAGAAAGACCAAAAATAATCTTCGCGATGTAAAGCTCGTCTATTTGAAAACACATTTAGGTGTTTTGCTTCTGACATTCTTTCACATACACACATTTTCTACAAGATCAGAGTTTATGAAATCTAATGTTTTCATTAGTTTTCGTCTCTTATCACTAGGGCCAGTGACTNTTCATTAGTTTTCGTCTCTTATCACTAGGGCCAGTGACTTTTTCGCGTAAAAATCGGAGCACACGGTAGACTTCAATACTGTATACACACCTCAGCTGTTGTTATACCTCCATTGGCTGCTGGTGCCGTGTCCGTCTTGGACCAAGCCACTCAGGACTAAGTAACTCCGTCACTGAACCTTCGTGATTCGTGAGCAAACGGTTAACATGGGCCAGAACATTTTTTAGCTAATCAAAGAAGCTGGACGACCCTACAGTGCCTTAGACTGTATCTTGTCTCAAAATCTTTTCGGGAAATATTACTGTCCCTCCTTATCACCGACGTGCCCTGAAACTTGGGCTTGTAACTACTTTGCATAGAATATGTAACGGACCCACCGTTCCTGAAACTCATAAATAAGCTTTTGGGGAATTTAGATTACCTGAAAAAATGTATGTCTGGACTTTACTGTACATTTTTGCCCATCCTCTGAACCACTACTTCTCACTGTCTTTGTTTTTTTTTTTTACAAAAAAAAANCTTTACTGTACATTTTTGCCCATCCTCTGAACCACTACTTCTCACTGTCTTTGTTTTTTTTTTTTACAAAAAAAAAACTTTCATATCCTGCATCTTTTGCCGATGAACTTTATATGCTTCGTTTTATTTTACTTGTATTCCAANAAAAAAAAAACTTTCATATCCTGCATCTTTTGCCGATGAACTTTATATGCTTCGTTTTATTTTACTTGTATTCCAAAGGTCAAGGGTTCGATAGCTACTAGCTGCAGAGTGGGAAATAGTTTTTACGGCGTTATTTCCACACCCAACTCAGATGAATGCCAGTGAACTCATAGGCGTGTGTAAGAGGGTGCATTTTCTCCACATAATGTAAAAAATATCTATGCAAAAAAATTTTATATAAATATAATTTAATTAGCTACTGTGTGTTTTACACACAATATGAGGGTTGAAATACACTGAAGGCTCTACTTAACACGTAAAGTTGAATTACTAGTTTCTAGCGTATTTACGTTTTTATAGGGACACTTATTTTGAAGGAACAAGCATACCTCTCTGGCAATATACATTACGCCGGAACACACATAAATTCTGAAATGTTGTCAAGTAATTAGGACGTTATTAGTGCAGCTTTATTTTTAAATTATCAGCAGATTCTTGCCTTTTAACAATTACCAGATAATGAGGGGAAACAATTTGACAACTATATTTGACGGCATTTCTAAAATGTAACATGCTATAATATTTAATAATAAGTTATTTCATTGCGAGGAAAGTTATGGTACCTAAATCGACAATTCAATATGGTGGACGTGACCGAACTATAAGCAGCAATATTTTGAAAGTAAAATTTCACTTTTTTTTTTGGAGGAGGATCAGAGGAGAAACCATTAGACATCTTTTTTGTTGACAGAATCAGAGCTATTTCTATAATAAGTTAACTTTAATGAAGTTTGAGGGTTTTCACTGATGCACCGACATTAGATCCAGGCGCATTCTTGAGGCTGTATTGCAAAAACAAAATTTAAAACCCCCACACGCTAATGATTTCCTTACCTGCTACATAACCACCTCACCCCCTCCCTCCTTCCTAGACACACGCACTGCTCTTCTGCACGTCGTAGTTAGCAATGTGTGAATAATAGTTCAGGGATTTAGGAGAAGCTCAATAACTACGCTCATAGTTCTCGTAGAAGGTGAAGTGAGATGGAAATGGAACAGCGGCAGAATGCAATGAACGGGAGGAAACTGGAATACCCTGAAAAAACCTGTCGGCCAACGGAAACGCCCACCACGTTTCCCGCATGTAAAACTAAAATATGTCCTCGCAGGGAATCAAACCCGGATTGTCTTGGTGGAAAGCCACCGTGCTGGCCACATTTTTTTGTTTTATAACTCTACCATGTGGAAAAATTCCTCGATAAACACACTTTTCAGTAGCAAGTGACAGTTTATTCGGCATAGCAACTCATGGGCGCCACGTAGATTACGAACACAAACATACATCATGCATTGCGTGACTCTAACACATAACCTCTTGCTCCAGAAGCCTGTATACAGCCAACTTCACTGCGGAAGTCTGATACCACTCAACCACAGCGACGCGAATAGACGATGCCACCGACATTTGTTTTTAAGTATTGACATCCGTAAGCTCACTTAATTGTAATAGGGGCTATTTTTTCTATGGATTTATGTTACTATTTCCGTTTATTCTACCAAAACGGGGATCAAGAGATCTGAACCTATCGTAGGGGGATCGTTTATCCTCGACAACCTCTATCTCTGGACGTAAGNAAAACGGGGATCAAGAGATCTGAACCTATCGTAGGGGGATCGTTTATCCTCGACAACCTCTATCTCTGGACGTAAGTGCATAACTCAACCTTAATTTCCGAGACACATTTAATAATGAAAGCCATGGAATCTGTTTTACTTGCTTGCAGAGCCACTTCGTTTGACCAACAAGCATCAAAATTTGACGAGGTACCCCATCGTATTCCAAACACAAGTCCAATCACACCTACTTATAACGAAATCGATAAGGTAATTTCAGAATTTAATGGATGAGTGACGGGATAATAGGATCACCATTGCCTTAAGATACGTCAAAATACTTCAAAACGAAAACGATTTTTCGTGGTGCATCTAGATTCTCCGGTGCATGAAGTCTAGGTACATTCGATTGGCGGTAAAAACCTTCCCTTTGAAATTAACACCAATAGTAACGACACAAGCAGGAAAACTCCAAAACAATCGGGGCCGCGGTGGTGTGGTGGTTAGACTACTCGCCTCCCACTAAGTCGGACCTGTTTCGATTCCCGGCGGGGTCGCCCCCAGATTTTCGCATTTGTGAATCGTGCTGGACGATGCCTCTGGTCGACTAGTTTTCTTGGGGGTCTCCCGTTTCCCCAGCCATTTCATTCTGACGCTGCTCCATATTCACCTCGCTCACCCTCATCGGCTCTCAAGACCTAGATGTTAAGAGCCGCCCAAATCTCTTCACTCACTCATTCCAAAACGACCTCAGACCCGTACTTGCGAAAGATTGTTCTGCAATTCTTCACAATTCGTTTTTTTTTAGCGTTTACAGATATAAACACAAAGAACATATAAAAAAATTGATAGTAAATGTATTGAGAACCACGACGAATTTCATGCAGTTGAATGTTCAGTGGACTTGAAAGACAGAACCATACCGGGAAAAGAACCAAGTAAAAACGAAACATGTATCAGTAAACCGCAAAAGCACAAAAGAAAAACAATGCGACCGTTGCTAGGTTGAAGCTAACTAGATCATAGAAGTAAGGGGGGAAAAATCTTGTACCACATTTGCACGTAAGAAGATATGAAGGTAACCAACCCAGGTAATAAAAATTCAAATTAAGTATAAAGTCAGGGATCCGAGAAAGGTAATTCTGAGAAATAGCAAAAGAAAACAAACAAAATGTATAACAAAATGTTTCACGTAATTTATTTTTGAGGAGCAGCAAAATAACTTTAAACGTCACAATAATCACGCGCAATCCATGACCTTCGTATGAATGTCCACGCCGCGAACGCCCTGCGCTACGCAATGATTTGATGATGATAGGTCTGGGTTTGACTGTATCTTCGATGAACACCGATTCTAAATTATGGGGGCCGCATGTTTCCAGTCTCGACTTCACTTGTGAATCCCCGTAAAACAAAGTGAGTATTCAGTGGTAGTGGAGCCGCATGTAAACTTTATAAGCTCCTCTCTCTCTCTCTCTCTCTCTCTCTCTCTCTATCTCTCTCTATATATATATATATATATATATATGTATATATATATTCTGCCCTCCCTTTTGCACTCTCTCTCTTTCTCTCTGCGTTACCTCTCTCTGTATAACTCCGTCTCTATATTTTTCTGTCTCTTTCTCTCTCTTTGTGTATTTCTTTCCCTCTGTCTCTCTAACCCATATATATATATATGTTTGTTTATATATGTATCCATAAAAACACACGCATACATACACACAACATTTGCCCTGGACCTAGAACATTTGATTTCTTTCGAAACCTTATGCTGTTATTGTTATATAGCCTTCACTTGTCCTTTCCCTAGCTTTTCAGAATATCTTTCTATGATTTAACCCTTAACAGACCTACTTCAATTTACGGTTTCAGAGGCTGCAAACAAGACATTTTATGGCGTGTGCTGTACTTAAGCCAGCGCTACACTTGTTTCGTTGTCACAACCTAGTAAGCTGTAGGCTTGAGGTTCGCCTCCAGGGCTATTCAACTAGTTTTGCCCTGAGGCCTCTTAGAAAGTCGTGGCTCGCTCATGCATAGCCAAGTTATTTACGTGAAGACGTGATAAATGAAATAGTATATGGTTTTATTACGCGTTTTACGCAGGTGATGGTTACATTTGACGTTAGATTACGCAATTGTATTGAAAAGTACGCATTAAAAAATAACTGCAGATAAAATACTTTGTCCACAAGCCAGTCTAACGAGTCTGGCGAGACGCACGCGGCCAGCGTGCCACCGATTGAACACCCCTGGTCTATGTTAATATGAAACGTTCATAATCTAGCAATCAGTACCTACCATTTAGCACGGTTTATCCGTCAGTTACCTGCAGGGATGATCATTGGGAATTGACCGTCGCTATGTACAGAACGTACCAAAAATAAACTTCCTGTGCTTTATGAACACTGGGTCTGAAACCGCTAATGCTCCGCTGCTGAGTTTCTTGACGGGAAAACTACATCAACAGGTTTAAAAACGGACGTTGTTCGAGTTCAGAAATACCATATCTCAATTCATCATGTTATTGTCAAATTAAAGTAGGTTTTCGATCACGTTGTCACAGGCTTAAGAGGTCATGGGGTCTTTTACCATAATAATTCCATACAATGCAATGTTTTCGAGAAAATCTGTAAAGGACGCCATCGTGCTTTGCTCATAGCTGACAAAATCTGCTAACGATGCGCAAACTGCATATTTTAATTACTGCAAAATATGTTTCATTTTGTTCTAAAGTGTATTAACTATTACATTTTTTAATGTAAAATGTTTGGATATATATATATTTTTTAACTACATTAAGCCAAATTGTTTCAACTTGTTCTGATTTTTTTTTCCAGGCTCTGGTGTTTTGTACTGCGATTTGATCGCAGAGGACCTGTTTTAACTACTTGCGCATAACTAACTGACATAGAATCTGATAGGCCTGCACGCATTATCTTGCATGACAAAGCTTTAAATTGTTAAACTGGATTTGAAGCAGTAATTACGTTTTTTTTTCACGCTCCCATACTTTTGTCGGCAGTTAGAATGTAAACGATACCTGAGTTGATAACCATGAACAACCAGTTATACTGCATGGTGGTTTGGATAAACAGTTGGATGCAAAACCCAAATGTTCGTATGTTACTAGGTGATTTCTTTTGCACTTTCGGTCTAATCCTGTGTTTGGTTTTTCACTCATCGACATCAAAGGAAAATTAGCATTTAGTGCATGCAGTTTTTTAAGTGATCGACGTGGAAGTTCAAAGTCAAGCTTGAGAATTCAGGAAATTCTTCAGTTTCTTCTACATCTTGTGGCCACAAAAAAAAAATTACCTACTTATCTTGGCCAGGATTAAGGAGGTAAACTGTTTTAGGTGTGGCGGTCCCTGTTCGAAGATGGGGCCGTGGTAGTGTAGTGGTTAGACTACTCGCCTCCCACCAAGGCGAACCGTGTTCGGTTTTTGGCGGGGTAGTTCCCGAATTTTCGTATGTGGTAATCGTGCCGGACCATGCCGCTGGTCGGTGCGTTTTCTCGGTTATCTCCCGTATCCCCCGCCTGAAATTTTTCTAATAGGTGTTATAACGTTGCTGGTGTACGGGAATGCCATCGTGGGATGTTTTCTCTGTGCCCTTCCGTTTCCTTCTTCGCCATTGTGCACCCTCTTCATATCAGCCCTCTCTTACAGAAAGTCTGCTTTCAACACGAGCAAAAACTACGTCCGCTGATGTGACCACACATTCGTTGTGATTTCAGTAACGATTGGTTCGCTCGACAAGCCAAAATTGTTCACTCAGATAATAACACAGTCTTCCATCATGGTGAATGTTTTACAGTTGGTACAAATTACTGAAAAATAAAATGCTTTTTAGTAATTATATACCAAACACTAAAGTACATTTTTGGGAAAATTTACTTGTCAAGGATTTATGCAATTTTAACACGAATCATTGTACACAGAAGAGCAAAAAAAAAAAACTAGTATAGGCGTGCGTATGCAAATAAAAGAGGCATGGAACCAATCAGAGTAACGTGATGCGGTTGGCAGCTAGATCGGTTACTGCTGCTACAATGGCAGGTCATCAAGATTTAAGTAAGTTTTAACGTGGTATTATAGTCGGCGCACGAGAGATGGGANAAAAACTAGTATAGGCGTGCGTATGCAAATAAAAGAGGCATGGAACCAATCAGAGTAACGCGATGCGGTTGGCAGCTAGATCGGTTACTGCTGCTACAATGGCAGGTCATCAAGATTTAAGTAAGTTTTAACGTGGTATTATAGTCGGCGCACGAGAGATGGGACACAGCATCTCCGAGGTAGCGATAACATTTGGATGTTCGCGTACGACTATTTCACGAGTGTACCGTGAATATCGGGAATCCTGTAAAACATCACATCTTCGACATCGCTGCGGCCGGAAAAAGATCGTGAACGAACGGGATAAAAGACAACTGACGAGAATC
The DNA here is from genome assembly GCA_002778355.1 of Clitarchus hookeri. Lineage (NCBI taxonomy): Eukaryota > Metazoa > Arthropoda > Insecta > Phasmatodea > Phasmatidae > Clitarchus > Clitarchus hookeri. The sequence continues at coordinate 709,784 of NQII01000272.1, read as the reverse complement.
ATTAAACGTGACAGACGTGCAACCCTTTCTCAAATTGGCGCAGATTGGATTTGTNCTACACGATATTAGGCAGGTATACCAGTTTTTTTGGCTCTTCAGTGTATATAAATAATACTGAATATGGAACGAGAATATAAAATAATTTGTCCACGCTTTTGTAGCTAGTTACTGGCCCTGACACGATGTAACTCTGTTTCACCGCGGCGCCATCGTTCAACACTCCAAGTTACGCTAAAACATGCTTGCTTCTATTTCAAAGAGAGTCAACCAAATGCGCCTAAGGTAACGAGGAGCGATGATTTAACTTTGCCCAACGTTCGATGACGGAACGATCAAATGTCAAATGATCACAAACTACCATGGCTACCTTCCTTTTTTTACTGTCATCAGCTGAGATTGCTGACGAATGTTCCTTTATTTACTTACTAGCTTTTACCCGCGGCTTTGCTCGCATGTTTATAGTAACAAACCTATATGGAGAAATAACGGTATTTGTTAGTAGACACTATACAGACACTGATCATAAGCACAGAACAGAGCACTAACGATGTAATTTTTTGGTGCTAGTATCGCTCTTTTACATAGCCACTGATCGTCATTTATATTAATTTGTAGATCTGGGTAAACGCTAGCAATCAGTTCCGTATCACTGAGCACCAAATTACTAAAATCCCCCGTTAATGACACACAGCCCTCGGCATTTGTTTCTAACAGCCTATCTCCAATTTCTATTGGTGTATCAGCATAATGTCCTGCATCAACGTCATTGTAGAGGTGCACTCTCATATGTGTCGTCAAGCTGAATTTATTGACATTTGCCCATAAGCTTGATGACTTGAGACAGGCTTTGATGTCATCTGCAGGTGTGCCCCTCTGAATCACCGGTAGAGTTTGGCGGAAGTCACCAGCCAGTAATACATCCATTCCTCCTATAGTGTCTGTATTGTTTCGTATATCCTGTAGAGTTCGGTTTAGGGCCTCTATCGCTTTTTTGTGTGGCATTGTGCTTTCATCCCACACTAACAACTTACATTGACGCAGTATTGTACCCCGAGCGCTATTAAAAAAAAACATTTCCTGAGGGAATGAGATATTTTTTCGAGATAAAAAGTAACCTTTGTCACTTCTCGGCTCTCCAACTATCTCTGTGCAAAAAATCACGTCGATCCGTTTCTCCGTTGCGACGTGAAAGAAGGACAAACAATCAAACACACTTTCGCATTTATAATATTAGTAAGGATGATGCTATTGAGCAACTGACGAGAAATGTTTTTTTGTGTTGGTTGGGTTCCTGCTAAGACCACTTATGTGCAGTTAAGGCGGTGTCAGCATTAGCAGACGACCAAAAATGGCGGTACTAAAAGATAGTTCTAACTAAGAATCTGCAACATTGCTGTTACTTGCCGAGAATGCGAAAAGAGTAAGGATGGGTTATTGTTCAATTACTTTCACTAAAATTAAATCTTTTAAATTAAATTTCTACAAATTAATATAATTATGGTAATGATTGGGAATAGGGGCTTTTCTGAAGGAAATATAGTACACCCACAAAAGTATCATAAATTAGTTCTGCACAGCTTACCTTTATAATATTGAGGAGGGCATAATGGTAAAATAAGTAGAACATACTAAATAAAATAGTTAAAATACGAGGAACTCGGCTACTTTGTTTACGTCGGACGCCATGTTGAATAGCAATGTCATACTGGCGGCGCAGCAGACGTGAACTGCGTTCAGTTGCTGTTTAGATGCAATACAGTGCGGTTCGTGCTTTGTGTCGTCCGAATGCGACCGTGCAAAGGCTTGTGATTTAATAATGGAGGGTGCAAGTACGAGTGCTTCTGTGCGTTACAGTCGTCTATATGGCGGGCGTTACTTTGACGTTTTACAAGATCATGGTGTTTTGTCGAGTGAGGTTATGTGCAAGTCATGCACGATGTTAGTTGAATTGGCCGAGGACAGAGGAATTGTACCCGCCACGTACCTAGGTGAGTTAATTCATTTACGTCCGGTATGTTTTACTGTTACTTTAAAACCCAAAAATCCTAGATTAGAATGAAATCGTAGGTTAGATTAAAACCCTGTAATCCTAGGTTATATTAAAACCCTACAATCCTAGGCTAGATTAAAACCCTACTATCACATGTTAGATTTAAAATGTAAAATAGTGATTCACTCATCGTGGGGTTAGGTTAGGTTAGGTGGGCACATATTACGAAATTGGGTGGACAAATGTTAAACTGAATGGTTTTTGTATTTTTTGTGGGTGTATTTTTAGTGATTTTACCTCACAACTTCCCTGATCTTCATAGCCCTCCCCACTATCGTATTTGAGGTTTGTATATGTAATACGTTAATGCCCCTAGTATATTGGTGTTCTGGGTAATTAGTAGAGTTGAAAAATACCCTTTTCCGTGATTTTTTCTTTTATTTTTAGAAAAGTTCCTATTCTCAATAATCAACTTCCTTATCATCGAAAAACACATCTGCTGATAATTACGTCGCTGTAAACTCGTCGGGCATAACAGACGCCGTTTATTTCTACTGCTGGTACTGATGACGAGTGTTCCACTACTCAGGCCACTGATTGGCTGTTGGTGTTCCTAAATGGTTTCCTTATGATCAGAAACCTCACAAGCTGTTCATGGCTGAGTACTGCCGAAATTACCAATTGATAACAGTTACTGCTGGCATCTGCAAATACTTTAACATGAGCACTGGCTGAAATACTCGTTGCAAAGGCAGCATGAGAATCAAGAAAATACTCCCATGTCTTGGCGTCGTGCCAACATTATAATGATTTAAATCATAGACGCTTGGAGTTATTTCATTTAGTTACTATTTGTTTTATACATATAACAGTCACAGATTAGTAAGTACACGCAGACGAAAAGGCGAGGCGGTTCCTTTGATAGGGTCGTACCTGTTCTCTGATTTGCTGCGCTAGGCTCTAGTAACGGGGCCTTGTGTCCGATTGGGGCGGATAAAGCTGCCAAGCTCTGATTTGCGAACGGCGTTCCTATATTTTGGTGGCCAGCGACGCCATTTTGCTGGCGCGTGCGGCTGTTTCACGCGTGCATTCTCACGACTGGCATGCGAGTCGCATCACCATGTTTCCGACGGTTTCTTAATTCACACACACCGTTCATCGACGCACGAATAAAACGAGTGGGTCCACAGTAATGTTAAGTTTACGTATGGCAAGGGGACGTTCGAATTTCGCGAAGAGATCTCCGAAAATGTTAAGTTTTCAACTCGGCACGGACACACCAGCAAGTAGTCTTCTATTGCTTATTGGCGGCGTGTCTTTCTGAGAAGACGTCTCATTACTCGACTGGCCAACCAGAATCAGATAGCTCCAATACTGCACGTCCGTTATCCGTGGGCAGACGCTAAAGAAGCGTAACACGTCTAAATCACGCAATCACGAAAGAAATACAACTGGTCGTGAAAGCGAAAATCGGGGTTCCCTACGTATGGCGGAATGATAGGAAAATGCAGAGAAGTAGATCTTAAGCCGGGTTTACAAAAGTGTTAATTTAACCGCGGACGACTTACAGGGGACCTACGTCCTTTTATGAGATGCTGATATACTCCTGAGCTCACGTGTTTTGTTTGTTTGGTTTTTCAGG
>NQII01000272.1:686932-706108 GCA_002778355.1 Clitarchus hookeri | reverse complement strand
GGGGGGGGGGGGATGAGAAGCAGAAACGAATGCAGCACGGCGATGACCTAAGCACAGTCCGTCTGCCCCGCGTCTCGGCCAACCAGGAAGAGTGACGTAACAACCAGAGATACACGAACGCCGCGGCAGCTGTGTCCGTCTCCGCGGAGGCTCGTGGCTCTCGCAGAAGGCCAGAAGGAAGAGAAAGGGCGATAGCGAGAGGATGGTCAAGGGGACAACAAGGCAACGTCACACGCCGCAGCAGGCGAGGCTAATTGATACCGGCCTGCCCTTTTGATAACCCTGACCCGCCGAACAGCTGCGGGCCTGCTCGTCGCGCGCGCGGCGGCGTCAGGGGGAAAACGCGAGCTGTTACCGTCGAGCCGTGTTCGTGCTGAGGGTATGCCGCCATGCTTAACTTTCTCGTGAAAGAAGGACTCGCGCAGTACGTGTTAGGCATGTATGTGTAAACTCTCTAGANTTTCCAATTAGATTCTGTTTGGCTAGCATGGCGGATTTCAAAAACGCAAGTTCCCGGTGTTACCCTGCGATACAAAAGAGCCGATTTAGCTTCTTGTTTGTGGAAGATTAACGTACAGTAGAAAGTAGTGCTCCTGGTATAAACTTTTAATAGGTATCGGCCACCAGGAGGGGAGGTTTGGCAAGAAAAACGCCGGTTCCACCTGGAACTTGTCTTACCCCTTCCTCAAGATGGACCACCATTACCTTCCAGAAGTCTTCTAGACTTCCGCCCAGCGACCCCCGAAGAAGTTTTCATTTCCCCTATTATACACTCCCTGCAACTTTGGTAGTGAACCCAGAGTCCCTTCTGGACAACGGCATCGAATTAGTTAGGGTCAGTTTTTGTCATAGCTACCTAGCCGTATCTCCTCTTGTTTAGACTAGATCCAGGTCCCCTTCACGTGGATTACTGTTGATTACTTCCATTACAGTTCATTGATAGTTAAGAGTCGGTACGGGCTACCGTGTCTATTCGTCTGGGGAATAAACACATGATCTTACCTAACCTCAGAGTATTTATATCTAGTGTGACTGTGACTTTTGTCCCAGTAGAGGTCGAACCTACTAAGGAAAAGCAGCAGACCGCGTCTTGGAAACCTATTGCAGAAATAGTGTAGGACTGCAGGTTCCCTTAATCTGGTGCACGTACGTCACAATACATACCCATTAGACGGCCACCCATACTGCTGACCCACCGCTTTGTACTTTGCTGGTTGGAGCCATATGACTAAGTCTGGGTGGACTAGCTAGGGAATTCATTGCCTGCTCCTCTTTAGGTGGTAGACTGTTGTACCTACCCATATGCCCTTCACCCATAGGAGTGGTGCAAGGTGGAGAGCTAAGAGGGCAGCTACTGTCTCTGAACTTAGCCAACTGAACTGCAAACTAGTGCCAACTGCCCTCTGCAGTCTATCCCCACGGGAACGAGCTCACGCTGCCCGACAACTGGAGAGGCCTCAGCTCCCAGTTTCCCCATGCTCCCTTTTTCAGCCACCCCACAAGACCACCGGCCAGCCGCACCCGATTGTCGTAAACTTTCTACTGGGACTCCCGATGCCTATGGGTATTGCCAACCTGTGCTTCCAAACCACGAGGACCACCAGCCCACCACGGGCACCAACTAGCCCCAGCACCACCACCGCCCAAGGACCAGGCCTTAATTCCAGCCAGCAGCAGCATCAGCGGCCGACCCCGGACCACGCCCCCTGCAGGTAAACAAGTGTCTGTGTCTACACCAACAGTGCGGAGAACCACTAAACCCACACCTGACTTTGTACCGTGCCACAGGGTCACGCGCCCCAGCCTAAATCGCAGCCGGGGACCAATCAGCAGCCAATGAGGCAAAACCTCAGCACAGTTAGTTAGCCCGTGCCTCTGACCGGCACACTAGAACCTTGTCTGATAGTGACGTAGCCGTCAGTCAAACCAAAGCCACGCGTCAACTCCAGAAAATTCATCCACAACCAAGACAATCATCCCCTGCAGCAGGAACATACTGTCCTAAACTGCAGCTGTCTTTCACTAGCTCCCTTCCTCTGAACCCAGGTGTTCTGGGGTGTGTGTCTGAAGAAATGATACAACACTTTGCAGATGAAAGGTGAGTATAAATGTTAGTTGAAGATGATCCCTTTTACATGAAAATTTTGACAGGAATGCCAATGGGAAGACAGGCTACAATGTACTGTTGTAACTTGCACTACATGCATGCACACACACTAGTTGTCCTATTACACGTATTGTATCACAGCCTACAGAATACAGAATATCACCTTTGTGGGAAACTACCAGAGATCCTGGTATATCCACCTGTCGCTACTATGTTTCAGAATGTCCATCTTCACCAGCCCTGTCCCCTTTTCAGAGGGGCGAATATAAAGAGAAAACAAGCAAGTCTTATTTACTAGTTGTAGATGTGCAGGAGAGACGAATTATACGTCAGTAACTTTACCTAGTCCTAGTGCACCATCTACAATAGACAAATATACTAGGTGCAAAGAATTGGTTCTGGTCAATGTTTATTTAAATTAACAACTTTACAATCACATTTTCCAACACCACGTAAGATCAACAAACAAACAAAAAAAAACAAAATACAAATGCTTCGTAAAGTATCTAATACTCACTACAGTCGAACTTGCAAGTGATTGGATACCTATGTTCAATGACAGATGTCTGAAACTACATCCTGCCTCCATTGTAAAATTTAACTAAGACAATGTGTATTATACAACATTTAATTTCATTATATAATTAATTAAGAAAGAATCTCAACAAACATGACACTTACAGAGTATTTCCTACTCACTTCCATGTAGTTGTCAACCAATGAAAGTCATGATCAATACTTTTATTGTAAAAATTTAATTCTTTACACTTCTCAAGGGATCAGCAAAAATGTTGCAAACTGAAGAGAAAGATAAAATAAAGGAAAGTGTAAAAGTTGGGGGTGTAAAAAAAGGGATTTTACTGTAAATCACATCCTGGGTAATGATTTAAGAAAAAAAATACACAATGTTTCCCTAAAACGGTACAATTAGAGGAATATAGCACACAGCAAACAAGCCTTGGCTCACCTGATGTCCTCGAGGAATGGCTTCATTTCTGACTTGGCATCAAGCCAGACATCGTTGATGGCCTCCCTAGTCTCGGACCTCACGTACACCTTCCAGTAGTTGACAGACTCCACGAAGCTGGTCACAATCGCTGACAACCAGTCCTCCACTAGGGTCTGTACAAAGAAAGCATGTGAGTTAGAGAACACTCACCTGTTGCCAACACAATACAGAGTGCTACACTAGGCCACACACAGACATAAGATGGTTACAAGCAACAGAGATGTCTACAGACTCCACGAAGCTGGTCACAATCGCTGACAACCAGTCCTCCACAAGAGTCTGTACAAAGGAAGCATGTGAGTTAGAGAACACTCACCTGTTGCCAACACAATACAGAGTGCTACACTAGGCCACACACAGACATAAGATGGTTACAAGCAACAGAGATGTCTACAGACTCCACGAAGCTGGTCACAATCGCTGACAACCAGTCCTCCACTAGGGTCTGTACAAAGGAAGCATGTGAGTTAGAGAACACTCACCAGTTGCCAACACAATACAGAGTGCTACACTAGGCCACACACAGACATAAGATGGTTACAAGCAACACAGATGTCTAACATTTTTCCAGTACTACAGATGTGTTTCTTTTTGCTTAGTGACAGTCGTGAGGTCTATTTATATATATCTATTACTATTACTTTTTTCATCTCAGTTATTTCTCAATATTGCGAGACTCGCATGTGTCTACGTCAAACCTATTCATTTCATCTGCAAAACTATAAATTAGAACTGGATCTAACATTTGAATTTCAAACTGAATCCAAACTTAAACCTTAAGTTCAGTTCGTTTCGAAAAAAGCCCTGCTCATAAGTTCGCTTCAAGTTCAGTTCGAAAAATTGACAATAGTCCATGTTCGGTTCAAAAATTTATAGACATGAACATAAATAACCACTTAGAAATGAACTCACACTAAAAAAACCTCGCATGAAACACAAATATTAACAACACACAGGAGAACCACATTGTTTATAATTCATACAGTGCAGTATCGCCAACGCTGTTTTGCGTACTCTATGGTCTTACATGATTTAATGGTTGAGTTACAAGTTTTGATTGATAGTGGCACAGGATCAACAAAATGTCATTGTAGATTAAACTTGTGTGTGCAGGTTATAATTACATTGTTTTAATGGTGTTCTTATCATATTATTTTGAATTATATTTTACTTTATCTTGACATTTTTAAACTTAAACCAAAAAAATTATCACATATATGAGAATTTAAGAGAATTATTACAATAGATAAACACTGTGTTATTTAATTTTAAAGTTTGGTTCAGCTTTAATTTGAGTTCGGTGAAATGCAGAATGGTTCAGTTCAAGTACGGTTCTTGAACAGCGTTAAGGTTCGATTCAATTTTGGATTTGAGAAAAATTTGGTACGTACAGTTTGAGTTTGTTTCGATGTTAAAAACTGAGTTCGTCCCAGCTCTAGTAAAAATACAAACATTTGTGATGTGTATACCATATTCTCATCATTTATCCAATAATTTTGCCCCACAACACCAACATAAAGAAAGGTAATCTATCATAGTACCATGTAACAAAGGTATCAGAAAGTCAACTTTGTAAAAATGGCAAGTTGACTCAGTTATTCTGAAATAAATATTATGTTAATAACGTACGTAATTTTGACAACTGTATGTAGCAGTTGTAAATAATGTGTCGCATGATGCGCCACGAGCACTGACGGATGCATATCCAAGCCTCAGCCTCTGGTGCTCCCCCTAGTGTACCATAGCGCCGAATGCCGCCGCTCATTTCACCTCTGTAGAGTTTCTATCAACAAGCGAGTCAACCCCTTGTCACTTCAGAAGCCGGCAATCCATACAATGCTACGCTCCAGTCTGAGTGGGATGACCCACCCCCTCACTTGCCTTGCCCTGGCCGGCAGGCACCGGATGCGCACGCTCGCCACGCATCAGGGGAGGTATCCGTATCCGTGGGCTTGCTCCAGTCACCCTTTGCTCGCTACATCTCTCAAGGTATTTATTCCTATGCACGTCCTCCAGACAGGGCAGTTCGCAAGCAATTATCTTCTGAGCTTTACTTGCAACTCTCGCTCGCCACGCTTGCCATACCACTTGCCTTCAGTAGTATCGTTGAAACGTGGCCTTGTACGTTAACTGTTCAGAACTTGTGTTTCTCAAAACAATAGTCAGAAGCTCTTGCCGCTGAGTCTTCTTCTAGTCATGGGTTTTGGCCACGTGTCTCGTCCTTGCCGGGCGTAGTTTATACTGGGGTCACTCTCGCCCTTAACTTCAGTTTGTATCTCATTACAGCCCTGCGGTAAACAGCTTGACAAACTTGGTCCATCTTCCATCAGACATTAGCGGGCATAGGTCGGAGATATACGGCTTGTAAACTTCTTCAGATGGAATAAAACATTTATCTACCAGTTAACCTCTTTTTGGTCTCATCATTCTCTTTCGATTTTTGCCTTCCTTACCCGCTTTGCCTTCTGTGTGCTCATCCACTGGACTACTTCCAGGTGCACGCACAATCGCCGCAATGGAGATTCGAACCAAGTCCCCACTGAAGGGCGCACCCGCCTCTGTCAATGTTTGGTGTCTAGTGCTGGCTGGTCACTCCGTTCTCTAGCGCCACTGTGGCAAGGGGAGAGAGAACCTTCCTCTGAAGCTCCTGAGGCTTGAGGAGAACAAACACGTTAAGACACTACGGCTCTCATGCTACAAGATGGTCACGCCATTTACCGAGAGCGGTAGGGTCCTTACGTAGGGACCGCTGTGAACCCTGAGGGGCAGTTGAGGTCTGTAGCTGGTCATGCCACTCACTCAACTTCTCACCGAGGGGGATCAGGGGGTTCTCTCCCCAATTCGCTATTGGCCCGAGCACCGTCCATCGTGAAGTGCACTTTGCGGCACCAATTGATCAATAGGACTCTGGCAGGGGTCAAACCAAAGTCACTGGCCACAGCAAGAGTAGATTCCTTCCTGGGCGGTCCACGCCAGAACCTGTCCTCCCCCTGTGATGCTACGTAATTTTAAACCATATCTGCGATCATGCCTACGCCTACAGGACACCCACTATATCCTCTAAATCATAATACTTTACTCTTCTTTTATTTTATCCTCTGAAATTAACGCAACATCACTGACAGTGCATAGCTGTGTACTCGCAGCTATACCTAAATGCCCAATCACCGGGCAAGTCTCAGTGCCCAGCTACGCGCTCTGGTGAGCCAGGACCAGACACCCCTAGGGTTCAGTCGTGTCGGCCCATACGGCCCTCTTCAAACCCTCATTAGGGAGACTCCGTTTCCCTAGTCTCTAGAGGGATACTGGTCCAGTGCATCTTCATTCCACGTTGGTGTAACTGGTGTCGTGCTGAACTGTTATTTATTTTGATTAATAAATGCCAATAACATCATATACGACAAAATAAAATCACTAAAAATTCACGTCACTTCTAGCACTCACACACAGTCAATAAATGCATCCCGCACTTGGTATGCTCAAGTAAACAGTGTTCAACTTTTGCACTGTACGTGACCTGGAGCAATATTTTTTACTAAAATAACATGATAGTAAATTTAATGTATACTAATTATTTGAGGTTTGTGAATTTTATTAATGTTAATTAATAAATTCATAGTAATAGAACACAGACAACAGTTTTGCAGATTGCGGCTTTCATTTAATGCTGAAAATGATTCAAAGAACTCTTCTATAAAAGCTTTAGTTTAACTTAAGCTCAACTCAAATTCATGAGCTTTTCAAAAAAATTACTCGAAATTTACTCAAATTTAAAAATGCATGCTTGAAGACCCGTAGTGTTTAGGTCAGACAAATGGGAAAATTAATGATTCTGTGATACTGGAGTAATTGAACCAAGTAGCTCAGATGTGCTGAAAGGCATGCCTAAACAGTTCACTACCGTTGTCTCTGATATACTGAAAGGCATGCCTTAACAGTCCACTACTGTTGTCTCCGATATACTGAAAGGCATGCCTTAACAGTCCACTACTGTTGTCTCCGATATGCTGAAAGGCACGCCTAAACAGTTCACTACTGTTGTCTCTGATATGCTGAAAGGCACGCCTAAACAGTTCACTACTGTTGTCTCTGATATGCTGAAAGGCATGCCTAAACAGTTCACTACTGTTGTTGTCTGTGACACCAGAGCTACTATGTTTGCCTATGTGTTTCACTGGTGCCTATAAGGACAACCATCACAAGACACAGGTACCACAGCCATACTTCCTTCATTAACTAATTCACTGCCTTAAGAGCAGGTTTAAAACAGGAGTACTTATAAGAGAAACAACAATATTTTTTTTCTAACAGGATGGAGCAATAGAATCTCGCAACCCCTGATAACATCCCCTTCTTGCTTGATCGCACTAAAACTGTTCAGTTAGGTTTCTTATGGTTTCCAAACAATACATTAATTTATGAAAACTTTAGTGAAGAGATTAAATAAATTAGTGGAAATACACAAGTGTTTGTAAAGGATATGTTACCAGATCACAATGAGATAATAACAGTTTCCATACACTGGAGCACCTGGTGACAGTAAGAACCCTGTAAAATAGATGATCTCATGTCCTGCACTTTTTCCAATACCTTTAGTTCGTTGCTGATCTCAGGACGCCACAGCATCTTGGACGTGACCAGGTGGGAGTGGTTCAGCCGCAAGTAGAAAGAAGCATCAGAAATGCTGACATCCTCGTAGTTCCTCCACGCATTGAACACTGCATTTCTCGCATCCGGGATTCTCCCGTGCATGCGGAAGTTTTCAGTGGCCTCTGAAATGTTAAAGATCTTAATATCAAAACTTCTGATAAACTTGAAATTGAGGTCAACTTTTTCTTTAATAAAAGGAAGCAAATTTTAAGAATCAAATGTGTTCCCACTAGCAAAAGAGAAGGTAAAATATGTGTAAAACACTGAATACCTGTTACACCTGTTGCAATACAGAGTAAAGAACAATTGTAATGACACCACTGAAATGGTAGATTTGCTTATTCTCTGCTTGAAACTTTTTAAAACATTATTTAGCAATTAACTACTCTGCAAAACAAAGTTCCAACAGCACAAATTGTTAAAACTGATTATTTTGGACATTTTATGTTCTGCCATCACACACAAGCTCTGTGGATAAACCTGTAAGAAATTATGTTGAAATTAGTTTTCTGTTTCCCCGTACATTATGTAGTAAAATTTTGGTTATGTAAGGTTACAAGTGTTAATGAATTAAAATAGCCTATTTTTCATGAAATATAATTTAATGTGAAAAATTATCTGAACATGAAACTAGAATGGATTGTCTATGAATCAAAAATTCATGAACCAAAAATCTGTATTATCCATCAAAAATTTTCAGTGGTCCAGCAAAATTCCTATGTAAATAATGTCAACATCAACTGCATTTATTGATTATTAAATATTGCATCGATCAAAAAAATTTTTGGTCCTGTCACAATTTCACACATCAATATTTTTTAAACTGTTTGGTTATGCGAACGTCTAATAACCGGGTGTTCAATACGTTAAGCGCGGTGCTCCCCTCTCCAGTTCAGCTGATGCTTGGGAGTCAGTCAGGGGTGATCTCGCTTCCTCCCATTACTTGCCTGAGATGGGAAGCAGTTACCCAGCAAAAAAGCTGCATCCTAGCATCTCTCTCTCTCTCTCTGGACCAAGTGCTTGCTTACTCCCGTTACATGCCTGAATCAGTTGCCTAGCAACTACTGTTGATCCTCGCATATACTCTCTCTCTCTCTCTCTCTCTCTCTCTCTCTCTCTCTCTCTCTCTCAGCTGGCTGGTATGGGGCGGACATTAGCTATCTTTGGGCACACTCAGCTCTAACTCATCATGGCCTTGCGCAATACTGCTTCCTTCCGTTACATATCTGGTGAGAAGGGGAAGTGGTATTTTTGCAACTACTGCATCATCATTCCTCTTTGTTGTGATCAGGTTAGTCACAANCCCCCCCCGTGCCTGGTTAGCTCATGTAAGGGGAAGCAGGTGGTGACAGGGATGCACGCCCAGGCCAGTGGCTTGCCGAGCAGCAAGCTGTTGGGGTTTGTGCAGCAGTGGTGGTTGGCCGCAAGTTGGTACCCTTGTGACAGCTCAGCTCAATGGAGTGGCAGGAATGCAAAGGTTGGTGGCCCTGTCTATGGGAGAGAGATGGACGGATAGGTAGTTCTCGGTGAGTACAGACTGCCTGTAAGAGAGACAGCGGAGTCAGTGGTTCCCCTGGCCGTGCGGACACCCTCTTACTAACCCCTTGCCTGCCCTGACAGAGATTATGTAAGGTGGAGCGACCCAAGGTGGTGGAACTTTGGTTGGCATGAGAGGTAGCCATGGCCCAAATCCCAGTAAGACTACGAACATGTGCCCTTGCAGTTAGAAACTTCCCTGCATGCCTAGGCATATGGGGCTCAGCCCTGAGATGCACGTTGGTTCCATGTCTACCCAGGACCTCTGATTCCCATCTTAATTTTAAGGTAGGTTAGAAAAAAAAATTGTGGTGGGGCAGTTGATTTCCAGCTATCTTACAGATAGTTGCTTTTTAGCAGTCTGGCAGTTTACTTGGTTTTGTTGATATGAATCAATTTTGAAGCATCTCAGTTGTACTGTCCTAGAACCAGTTTGCAATGGCTCTCTCGAGTAAAAAGGCTGAAAAACACTTTGAAACTAATTGCACCGTGCACAGCCTCTGTGCCAGGTATGTAGCTACGGGGTCTCGAAAAGTAAGGCTCACTTAAGTATAGCCACTCAGTTCTCGAAACGCCCCTGTGCCGTGCCCAGCCTCTATGATGGGGTGTGTGGAGGAGAGGGTTTTGTGAGCAAGACTGCTGTCTTTGATCCTGACACAATCAATTGGAGGGTGTGGCTGACTAGCTCACCAAGCCCAATTGTATTGCAGCCCCGAAACCCCCCTATACCGTGCCCAGCCTTTGGGATGAGGGTGTGCGGACGAGAGGCTTTCGGTTGGTAAAGTGGGGGAGGACCATTTCCCGATCATCCTTCTGAGAGAGACAGCTTGTGTGTGTGTGTGAGAGAAGTGGAGCAAAACAGTTGATTATTTCCGCCCAGAGTGAAGCGTCAGTTCTAGAGTACCGCGCATAGAGTCAGTCAGAGGCCGGGAGTCGGACCCCGGCCGGGTCAATGATGTAGGGAGTTAGAACGAGGCGCTCGGAAGCGCCACACCAGGACGCGCAGGGAGTCAGGCATCGGCAGTCGGATCATGGAAGTCAGTCGCGAACAGTTGATTATTGCGGAGCCAAGAGACGTTAGTTCGAGAGAGCAGTCAGTCGAATATCGCCAAGCAGAGAGTTAGGTCAGGGGTTCGGACCCCTGGCCACATCAGTAGAACATCACCACAGTGAGACGGCAGCAACTGCGGCCTTGCCAAGGCCGCCCATCGCCGGAGCTCACCCACCACAGCTGACATCATACCAGCAAGAGTTAAGTATACAGTATGCCATCCAGAGAAGCCCCCCCTCCATCACGAAGTCGTCAGCAGTTAATCCCAATAATCAAATAGCCAAATTAGAGTACCACACCTCTCAAGTGCTGATGTATTTTATTTGTGTTTGTTAAATTCGAGACAATATATTCGTCCTTCAAAATGAAACAGTAAAAGACTACATTATTACAAACCCCTTAACCTTCAGGCATCATATAGTCTGTGCCTGGAGGCATTAACTCTGATCCTATAGGCCACCATGTCTTCCACAGTGGCGGTACAGCTTCATTGTTATTTGGCAACCAACTGTGGGGCCCAGCAGTAGCATCAGTGTAACAGTACGTAGCGTCAAGTTAAGTTGGCTTCCACAACGTGGGGCCTAGATAAGCCTGCAGTATACCTCAAGTTAACTTGGCGCCCGGACGTGGGGCCCCACGCTATTTAGTGTAGAATACGTCACACTCTACACAAGAACACTGTCACCTATGGACTTGCATCTACGCCTTACCAGGCCTTGAGAACTATACAGCAGCTTGCATTTGATGAAGCTCATACATTTCCTCGAGCAGAGTGAGTACTAAGAGATGTCTTTGTTGATGGCATAGTTACCGGGGCCAACTCTGTAGAAGAGGCTTTACGACTGAAGTTGGAGCTTGTGTCTTTGCTAGCACAAGGAGGTTTTGCACTGAGAAAATGTCCTACAACATTCCCACTCTTAGAATATATGCCATTTGAGCAACCTGAGGTTCTCAGAATCTTTGACCAAGACACAAGCCCAGCAATAAAAGTCCTAGGTGTTCACTGCAAGGGGAGTGGCAGGTTTTTAGTTTAACATCTTTCATGAAATGGCATTGATTTGCTGTTCTCCTTACGACACAATTATAATTTTGAATTTCATATTGTTTTGATGGAGCACTGTAAAATTTGTCTTGTACTGAAATAACATTAACATTATTATAATAAGGAAAGTTTTAACTTAGCAGAAAAAATTAGATGTGATAAATATGTCAATGTTTGTACAGATGTAATTAATAATCACACTCTGTTGTTAGGTAAAAATTTGTAGCACAGTTAACATCATACTGATTAAATTTTCTATTTTAAAAAATGTTATTCTTATACTACAAAACAGAGATGAAAGGAATTTTTTATGTCAAATACATTTCAAATATTCTTAAACAAAGTTGCTGGGTGCACTATGTTTAGGGTTTTTTTTGTGACAAGGGGCGGAACTGTATGTCCACAAATAGGGTATAATTTCTCTCAGAAAATGTCCACGTATCAAAAAAAATTAATATTTAATTAAAACAACATGTAATTTTAGTTCTAGAAACAATTGAACATGGACAGATGGAATTTTTGAGTTTCTGGATGCCACAAGTCAATCAAAATAAGTCAAATTTGATCTTATAAGCACGTCGATCTTACGAGTCAATTTATGTGAATTATTTTACTGTATTCAACAAATGTAACATGTAATTTTGCCACTAAAGCTATGCAAAAATGGCCTAAGTAAAATATTAATGCCATTTTTGCATATAGATTTATGGGTGAGTCAGAATCTGCCACTTCAAAGTACAAGCGTTTTTCCTGGGAAGTGTGAAAGATCATAATTACGAGAGTTGACTGTATTTTAATGATGTACATGTCAGTTCCTCATCTACTGGAATCTTGGTTGTATAAAAATTTTTTGACAGTCCCCTGAAAAACAGAAGATGGAGAATCCTTTGAATAGTATTTGAAGTACACATACTTATAATCTCCACATTCGAAGATGGTACCAGGTTGTTAAAATATGACCATGAGTTTCTGAGTTATATTACATGCAAGCCATGAATGCAAGCTGGTTTCAGATTTGCGTTCAAGATATTTTAACTTTGCCCCCCTCCCCTCCACCGCCCAAAATTAGCACTCAGGTACAAACATGGAGGGATTAAAAATCACAATAAATTAAGAATAAACAAAAGTGGGCATGTTATAGCTTTGGCAGAAAACTTTTACTCCACATGTGTCGCATCAGTACACTGAGGCGACAAAAGTCATGGGATACCTCCTAATATTGTGTTGGACCTCCTTTTGCCCGGCGAAGTGCAGCAACTCGACATGGCATGGACTCAACAAGTCGTTAGAATTTCCCGGCAGAAATATTGAGTCATGATGCCTCTATAGACGTCCATAATTGCGAAAGTGTTGCCGGTGCAGGAGTTTGTGTACGAACTGACTTCTCGATTATGTCCCATAAATGTTCGATGGGATTCATGTCGGGTGATCTTGGTGGCCAAATCATTCGCTGGAATTGTCCAAAATGTTCTTCAAACCAATCGCGAACAGTTGTGGCCCAGTGACATGATGCATTGTCATCCATAAATATTCCATCGTTGTTTGGGTACATGAAGTCTATGAATGGCTGTAAGTGGTCTCCAAGTAGCTGAACATAACCCTTTCCAGTCAATGATCGGTTCAGTTAGACCAGAGGACCCAGTCCATTCCATGTAAAAACAGCCCACACCATTATGGAGCCACCACCAGCTTGCACAGTTCCTTGTTGACAACTTGGGTCCATGGATTCGTGAGGTCTGCGCCACACTCTAACTCTACCATGAGCTCTCACCAACTAAAATCGGGACTCATCTGACCAAGCCACGGTTTTCCAGTCGTCTAGGGTCCAACCGATATGGTCACGAGCCCAGGAGAGGCGCTGCAGGCGATGTCGTGCTGTTAGTAAAGGCACTCGAGTCGGTCTTATGCTGGCATAGCCCAGTACAGCCAAAGTTCGCCGCACTGTCCTAACGGCCACGTCCGTCGTACGTCCCACATTGATTCTTGCGGTTATTTCACGGAGTGTGGCTTTTCTGGTAACACTGAACATTCTGCGCACACGTCGTTGGTCTCGGTCATTAAGTGCAGGTGGTCGGCCACTGCATTGTCCATGGTGGGAGGTTATGCCTGAAATTAGGTATTCTTGGCACTACTCTTGACACTGTGGATCTCGGAACGTTGAATTCCCTAACCATTTCCGAAATGGAATGTCCCATGCGCCTAGCTCCAACTACCATTCCGCGTTCAAAGTCTGTTAATTCCCGTCGTGCGGCCATAATCACGCCAGAAACCTTTTTACATGAATCACTTGAATACAAATGAAAACCCAACCAATGCACCGCCCATTTATACATTTTGTACGCGATACTACTGCCATCTGTATATTTGCATATTGCTATCCCATGAGTTTTGTCACCACAGTGTAGATATCTGGCAGAAGGTTTCAATGTGTGCTACAAGAAGCTTCGAACACCGTAATTCATCAGAGCTAGAGAAAGTTCATTACACATGGCACAATACTGGGGGTGTAGTGGAGATGGTAACAGAATATGCACCAGATAGCTATAAATATGTTCTAAGTATATTACTTCTACAGTAATTTTCATCCTTAACGTCATTACATGATTAGTACATCACATATATGGAGTAAACCTGTTCACCTTGATTTGTGAAATTCAGCATGATATTCCATCAATCCTGTTATTGTACAGATACTGACTGCAGAAATATGTTCTTGAATAACAGAAACATAGATTAAGAATGGCTGCTCGCTGAACAAACTACACAAACTTTTCAACTTCAACTAGAACTTTTCAGGTGGAAACATGAAACACAGGGAAGTGGCAAGGTCGTACCTGGGGTGAAGTTGACGGCTCCCTCCACCAGCTTTTCCCGCAGGTCTATAAAGAAGAGGGCATTTGCATCGAGTGTACTGGTGCCATTCTTGAGTGTGCCCTTCAGAGTGTACACTGGGAACTCAGAGCTGAACTTGCCTCGGAGAAA
The DNA here is from genome assembly GCA_002778355.1 of Clitarchus hookeri. Classification (NCBI taxonomy): domain Eukaryota; kingdom Metazoa; phylum Arthropoda; class Insecta; order Phasmatodea; family Phasmatidae; genus Clitarchus; species Clitarchus hookeri. The sequence goes on along the minus strand of NQII01000272.1, from coordinate 691,731 downwards.
AGACAGCTCCCTCAACGTTTTCTTCTGCAAACCACGCACACAAAACTAACTCATAACAACAATTGAATTTGGTATGCAATTACAAGTATATTAACAGTTATAAATTACTACGCAAATACTTAATCACAATTATTATAATGACCACTTATATTGTCATTACCAATTATTAATACACTCTCCAAGATACATATTTGGTTTTTTCCTTTTCATCCAAATACACTCTACATTTCGCTAGTTTATAAAATGGAAACCTCATGGGACAGGAATAATGAGGAGCAAATTGAAACTGTGTAGTAAAAATGTCAACCATTACAAATACAGTAAAAACTCTGTTATAACATTTCTCAAGGGCCCCAAGAAATGTCAACCTTACGTAAGGGGAGAACTTTATAAGAGTGTAATTTTGTACTGAAAAACATGTTTGTGAACCAAGAGAAGGAAAATGTTATAGGAGGGAATGTTATAACAGTACCACTGCAGTCCTGCAGAGATGAGTTAGTGATGTGATGAGGATGGAGAAAGAAAGGGTTCCACAAGGTAAGTAGGTGGGTGGGCTTAATGTCTCGTTGAAAGTGAGGTCATTAGAGATGGGGCAAGTTGCTAAGAGAAACAGGAGCAGGGAAGAAATTGGCCATGGCTTGTGTTAAGGAACCATCCCAGCATTCACCAGGGCAGATTCCGGAAGATCAACAAGACTCCACAAGCATACAAGCCGAGAAGACGTCCATAATTGAAGTAGAAGAATAAGAAACATAATATGCACAATCCTGTGAGGAATCCACACACGTGGCGGAGCTGCACTGAGAATAAAGGCTATAAGCTAGGGGAACCCTGGTTAATGCTGTTGTGTTGTGAATCACTCTGGCACTAACTCTTGAACGGAGGTACACAAACAGTGAGGAAGCAAGGTGTACTGTCCAGAGCTGAACAGAAGGCTACGTTCTGGAATATAGGCATGGTTGTGGCAACTACTGGCCTGTAAGGTCACAACCATCAGTTCTGACACCTCTTAACACTGAAAGTATCAGTTTGCAAGGAAATTTTTATTACAGCTGTATATTCAAACCACAATTTATTATACACATTTATCTCTTTGGCTATTTATTCAGAACAAGGCCCACATACAAGGAATATATTTCAGAACATACATAGGGATGGACAGATACCGATTCCGATACCGATGCATCAGCCGATCAACCCAAAATCTGTATCTGTTACAATCGGCCATGGTCTAACCAAATCGTTTCATCAACCCAAATGATTTAATTATCATGAAAATTACCGCAACTTGGTTATCTTGCAGGACATATTTTCACAAACAAAGTATTTTTATTTTTGCAACCAAAAAACTATTTTATAGGTTATATTTTTATCTTTTAGTAACAGGTGATTTGAAATTGCTTAACGGATACAGATGCTGGCTTTGGTGCAGCTACACATTTAACTCGATATAAGATGTACCTGGTGAAATTCGTAAAACAAAATGTAATTCAACTTATAATACTAGCATCTGCTTTTGAGGTAGTTAAAATTCATTTGTGAAAAAAAATTACCGCTATAATATTTATTGTCACACGTTTTCTATCACGTAAACGTCAACAAATAATTGTGAGAGAAATACAAACGTATATCGATCTACCGCTCGCATCATGACACGGTGCACAATCAAGAAAACATGTTGGATAGCAAAGCACCTAACGTATTGACTGGTACAAATTGGCGAAATTTTATTTCTAAATGTGAACTTGTAGGTCTATCAGTTGCGCTTTATTTTCATTAAAATTATTACAAAAACTGAATTTATTTCTAGTAGTTTGTGATTGGCTGGAAATAAGGCGAGTATAATTGGCTGTGAATCACATAGTTCCTTCGTCAACACATACATGTTTTATGCTAATGTCAAAAATAATTCGTTTTTCATTGTGAACAAAACATTAGCCATGAATGTTAGTCGTACAGTAGCTGAGCGTACATAGCACAGAATACATGCTCACAATTGAGGTAACGATGCCATCTTGATCATGTAGGTGCCCTAAAATTCCATAGTCGTGGGTTGGCACTACTGCAGTATGTTCCAAGGTNCGATGCCATCTTGATCATGTAGGTGCCCTAAAATTCCATAGTCGTGGGTTGGCACTACTGCAGTATGTTCCAAGGTGAAGATTTCAGACAGTTTGTAAACAACTTCTATTACATTTCTAGTTAGCTCAATGATCTGATTTCTGAATAGCTCAATGATCTGATTTCTGAATACGCAATTAAAGAAGTTAAAAACCTAGTTTCTTTTTTTAATAATACCATTTGTTACTGAAACAAGAGAGATTATTTTGTTATATGATGAAATAAATCTCTTGGACATATAATTATATATGCATCTTTTTTTTTTACATGGTCGTTCATCATGATGGGTAGGCCTACGAATAACAAATAAATTTTAAATAGTGCATTGCAGTAAAAATGCTGGGTAAACATTTGACATCTATTTTAAGAAATGTTAAAGTGCAAATGTGTTAATAAAAACTCTATAATTCCATCTGTCGTACTTCCCGGGAAAAAATCACAATTTCTCTGTACATCTAGTGCAAATAGTGGATGTGTGAACTAATGACCTGGTGCCCAAATTTCAAAAAATGAGCCTGTAAGTCTGCATACTTATTTAGAGGCTAATTTTTAATCTGACATCAAAGGAAACAGAAAAAGTGTCTGGTAGTATTTTGAACAAGATGCTCCCCACAAAGCCATTTGCAAACTGTGTAAAGTTCATATTTCCCGAGGTGGTAAAAGTTTTTNTTTGAACAAGATGCTCCCCACAAAGCCATTTGCAAACTGTGTAAAGTTCATATTTCCCGAGGTGGTAAAAGTTTTTTGATGGTCTCGGACACCATATAAAAAATCACAAACGAAATGATTTGTATTGGTACTATAAGCGGGATCGGCCNTTTTTGATGGTCTCGGACACCATATAAAAAATCACAAACGAAATGATTTGTATTGGTACTATAAGCGGGATCGGCCACAAAGTATCGGTATCGGTACTATCACCAAAATGGGGTTTGGACCCATCTCTAAACATATGACTAAATTTTTTAAATTATTTAATTTATTGTTTTATAAGTCTTAAACAGTAGCTTTAAATTGTCAAGTAATGGAAGGTTATTATCAAGTCTTCAGAAGTTCTTCCACAATTGAATTATAATAACATTGTGTGTATGGCCTACATGCTAAACACATTTATTTTGTCTGGACATCTTTGGTGTTTCCTATGTTTTAACAGTGTATTTTCACATGCATCAGCGACTTCTATGACAGTTATAACAATTTTTGACAGAAATTCCAGTACAATTTTTACACATATATACTAAATTAGATAATCAGTGTTTTGACTGTCCATTATGTTTCTCATCACTTTTTTAGCACACATATTAGCGCCACCTTTGCTTATCCAAGTTGCGAATGGCAGTGAGCATAGCTACACCTGAAGTACGTAAAAGGGCTGTGAGACTCCAACGACCATTCCCTTCACAGACTTGCCACCTAGTGTATCGCACCTCAAACTCTATCTCCTTGCGTGCCTTGTCGAGGAACAGCAGCAGCTCCCCCTTCTGCAAGGGCAGGTAGGTGCGCTTGTAGTGCGCCGTGCCCTGGGCCTTGTACGAGAGGCCGTCCCATTGTGCCCCGCTGTTCAGCTTCATGTCCAGGCTGCAATCAATGTTACATGCCGTTCATGGTAAACTGAGCAATTACGAAAGCCCTGCTTAAGATCTACTTGTATGCACATTGTGTATTCATTCACCACATGTAAAATTAACATTGGCGTGGACCTGATCACTTTATTCATGCGTCAGTCACTCGAAACTTTGAAATTATTAGAAAAGTAAACTAAATATTTAAAAAAATGTCTCATTCTTGCAATTATATGTATTAAAAAAAACAGAAAAATAAATAAACCTTTACAGTACTCATGAATTTAAGAAACCATTTCAGTATTGACAAATTTTTACCTAACAATTATATTCAAAGTTAGGACATGGAACTACTTTCCCTCCATTCCATTTATACCAACTTAACTGGGCATTTGCCAGTCAACGTGTGTCTGTTAAAAGATACGCAGTTACAGGCAGTGACATTTTTCAAAGGTTGATTTCAAAAATGCTCAATTAACCGAGAGCACCTTTCAGCTATAGGACGATAAGTTACAAAATTACCTTCTTCATTATCGTTCTACACATCCTTGCACTTCCCTCCCTTGCGGGGAGGTAGAGAAGGTGAACCATCGTAAATCACTGAGACCAACTCTCACAAACACAATGTTAACTACCACTCACACATTTAAAAAACCTTGTAAAGTTATTGTATTGATCCTGCAATAAATATTTTGTCAATCAATCACATAATTTTAACCACCTATTTGTATTTTAAAGCCACTGAAGGGATTGCGAAAACATATTGTCACAAAGAACTTAACTAGTTAAATACAATTTGTATCAGACTTGGATATTTCGAGTCTGAGTTGGAGCTGAAACTTTCAGCAGTTTCAGTCTCACTATAATCTGCGTCACCTGAAAAATTTTCGCTGGATGATAAGCCAAGGTTTACAATTATATTGTCTACTTTGATATCTACTGTTTTACTGCATAACTCTTGTAATATTCTGTTTCAACGTTTTTCTCATAGTACATCACTTCTTTCAGTGTTCTACCATAAATGAATCAAGTAACGTCTCACACAGTTTTATTTATCGTTCAGGGAGGCAGATATTTCCTCACAGACATTCTAACTCTGACATGCCCCCCCCCCCC
>NQII01000272.1:643655-686924 GCA_002778355.1 Clitarchus hookeri | reverse complement strand
CGAAAAATGTCATGACCATATTCCTTGATGACTTGATCAACCTTGAATGGTTTTATTGTGTGATGGCATTTTATCAAAACTTACTGTTTTAACCAGCCTTGATATCAGATTTTATAATGGCATTTGTAAGTGCCTCATTTATTTGACCATTATTACAGCTTGCATTGCCTAGAACTGTGACACTGTTCTAAGGTATATTTGGAACTAACTTCTGTTTCAACCAGGTAGAAAAATTTGCACGGTTCATATTATTATCTCAGTTACCTGACTTTTGCTTTGATTTGAAAATTAGCAAAGCATTAGAAACCATACCTTCTCTGCGAGCTTTGCACAATTACCAAATGCTGCCTCTTACTAATGGATTCTTTTACACTTACTTCAGTACTCAACTGTCAGCAGGAATTGACTCAAAGTCTACCATATACCATGTATGAATATTTTTGATCAATATATAAACAATATCCTTATGTGCATTTTAGTATGGTGCTTGTGAATTTCTTGTACATACCATACACTCAATGCAGTAATTTTATGCTTTTTATAAATACTATTCTTTTAGATAAGCACTTCTTTGACAAAATCTATAAACTCTTCAACGAATTCCATAGATACTCTCTACTGCAATTTAAAATGCTATCTTCTTGTAATGAAGTGTTCAATTTTTTAAATGATGAAACAGTTTTCCTACCGGTGTAGAACTCGAATTTTCCTCAGTATGGCTCTTTATGTAAAGCCATTAACTTTGATTCTTTTCTTTCTCTATTATTACTTGCAGGTGTAAAAAAAACTCAAAATATATTTTACTTTTTACATTTGTCTCAGAAGCACCTGGTGCAGCATTTGTTGCATTGGTAAAAATTGTAGTTTAATTTGCACGATCACTTCTGTTCTTTCAAATGTGTTGCGACTCTACACAATTTCTCATTCCTGTCCCCGCAACAGCCTACCAGACGAAATCTGTGACTTTACGCCCTAAAGTCAAAGCCACACATCACGCGCATCGCATAAAAAGGGCTGCGACGCAGCTGTACCGGTCTGATGTTTCCAGGAACCGAGCAGCATTTCAACTGTTCCCCTCCACGTCAAAAGGTTACAATGACGTGGCAGCTGTCTGGCACTGTGGTCTGTGCACGCCAATCTGTAACCTGTCACCCTGTACCACCTATTTCTGAATCCTGCAGGCGAGCTGCTATTTTATTAACACAACTATAAAAACCTTAACACTTGCGCTCTTGGTTGGCAATAATACTGTCAAGCTGGTTTGGTCAGACGTTAATTTCCGAGTTCAAGAGTTACAATCACGTAATTTCCCGGTACGCACTACGCTTGCGTTGAGCATTTCTGTGCAACCAGTGAACAACACGCTGTGTGCTAGCTAGACGATATTGACTTCAACCATTCACGTCAGAGGTGTAGAAAATTCGACAAATCAGATTAGCCATGAGGAAGAGACTGAAGGTACTCGGCCCTGATGCCTCCCTGTGTGCTGTGCCAGTCGCACAACTTCCATTCATGTGCAACGGGTCTATGATTACGGACACTGTAACTCAAAGGGTTCAATCAACATGAGTTCCAAAAAATTTATGGCAGTTTTTATTACCAAGTTTTAATGTAATGAAAATATATTTCAGTCATGGAAAATAACTTTTAAAAGTAAAATCTTGTTAAAAAAAACCCTTACGTTTCTTTTTGAACACGCGACTTTCACAGATCTACTGAAAAATCATGAGTCACGCATGAACAGGAGAAAAAAATCAGTCTACCACTTCTTTAGTCTATGGGCCATAATTTCCACTTGGTTATACTATTTAAACATTTTTTTTTTGCTTTCTGAGAGGGTAATTTGGCTGGGCATGTGGTTCCAACATACATAAGAGACATGTACAATGGCAGACCTGTATTTCTTGGGCCATGCCCACGTACATTCACACTGACACAATACTCTCTGTACGTCACATCCCTGTGGAGGATGTGGATTTGATCAGGAAATACAACCGAGCATCTCGCCTGAACAGCACTTGCAAACTGTACTGTTAAAATCAATGTACACGATCTCATTTATCATCTTTCGAACTCTGACGTGTACTCACTGTGTGTCCGGGTGGCTTCCCATGACGGCCAGGTCGTACTTTGTCAGTGGCGGGATGGAGTTGTCCTGGATGCTGCTCGTCAGGACAAAGTTTTTCCTGTCGTCCGAGGAGTATATGAGATTGGATGAGACATCCACCACATACTTGCTGTTGCGCATGTACTGCATGTTCAAGGTCACATCCTGGACACCACCACACAACATTCCTCAACACGTTCCACAACCATCAAAATACATACACACCTCAAACTACGTGAAATTTCCTCCATTAAAACCCCTTTTTTTTAAATTTTACACTAACAAGAAGCTAATTGCTAACTAAACTAACCATGATTTAACTCTAAAATAAAAAAAAATAGCTTATTTGAGATTTTAAAACAAGAAATTTGTGGTCTGAAGATGGCCTCTGCCACAAATGTCAAAATTAATTTAAATAAAATTTACAGTATTTTGATGCGTGACGGCGGGTGAGTAACGACAACGCCACGGCCAGGCAAGGTTTTGTGTGTCGGTCAGAGACACGGGCGGTATGCCTGGCTGACTTTACTGGCTGTTAACCGAACCTCAGCAAGTGTATAGGCTAGGGCATGTGGCTTGACGGCACGGCACAAAGTCGGCTGTGGGCTTGGCTGTCCTTCGTATTGCTGGTTGGCACACAGCCACTGGTTTACCTGTATTGGGCGTGGCTTGGGGTAGCTCCTGACACGGCCGCTGTTGCTGCTGAGGTCAGCTGGAACTTGTGTCCAGTCCTTGGGCGGAGGTGGTGCTGCGGCTGGCGGTGCTGAAGGGTGTCCGTGGAGGGTTGCTGGTCCTGGTGCTCTGGAACCATGGGTTTGCTATCCCCAGTAGCATGTGATGTCCCTGACAGCAATCGGTGACGATCTGATGTGGCTGGCCGGTGGTCTTGAATGAGGGCTGAAATAAGGAGGGGGAGGGAGCTGGGAGGTGACGCCTCTCCAGCTGTCGAGCGGCTTGAGCTTGTTTCCGGGAGGTTATGCTGCAAAGTGCAGTCGGGGCTGGGTTACAGCTCACGTTGGTTTCAGGCACAGTAGCTGCCTTCCTAACTTGCCTCTTCGCACCACTCATATGGGTGTATGGCATAAAGGTAGCTACTAGAGTTGGCCCCGCGAAGGAGTAGCAGGCGATGATGATCCCTAGCTAGGTGTATAGCGGAGCAGAGGCCGAGCCAACCAGAGTCATACCTGATTACTCCAACCGGCAACAGTTCAGCGCGGTGGTTAGAGCAGTGGGTTTACCCCGGATGTCTAACAACAACGTCGGTGAGGTCCAAAAAGGTGGGCAGACCTCCAGAACCAGTCTATCACTCCTTCCGGCAATAGTTCAGAGCTGTGGATGAAGTGAATTGGCTGGGCTGGTTGACTAGCCGCCTCGTGGATTCAGCCTCTAGTGATTGAGGCTCTTCCGCACTGCACACCAGGTGCACAATATGGGTGGCTGTCTAACGGGTGTGTTTGCGACATACGTGCACCCGGTTAAAGGAGCCCGCAGTCTTACTCTAGGTTTGGCAATTGGGTTTGTAAATGACATGGTCTCCTGTTTCCCTGGTGGGCTGACGTCTACAGGGGATAAAAGACACAGTCACCCTAGAATCAGTACTCTTAGGTTTGATAGAAATCATGTTTATTTCGTGAGGAATAGACACAGTGACCCATACTACCTCCTAACTAACCAGGAAATGAAACGGAAATACCAGGAACTGAAATGGAAGTAGACTACGAATACCAGGTGAAGGGGACCTGGGTCTAATCTAGACAAGAGCTGCATAGCTATAATACTAACTGACCCTAACTAACTCGATGCTGGTGTCCAGAAGGGTCTAAGGTGGCGCTACCAGAAGGGTAGTGCGTGTTGAAGGGGGTTGGAGACTTCTTCGGGGGTTGCTGCTGAAAGTCTTGAAGAGATTCTGGTAGGTCGCGAAGACGTTGGAGTTGGCAGAGAGCTCCAGCATACAAGGTGGTGGAGCGAGCTGCTGAGAATGAACTGCCATTATGCGGCAGTGCACGGACATGTATTCCACCTGCCCATGGGCTCTCTGAGGTGCGAGGGTGCGGGGGTGAGCTCGTCCTCCTGTGGGCGGAACTGCGCTCTCGGGTGCCATCTCTCGGTCTGTGGCGAAAGCAGGCAGCTCTGTCATGCAGGGTTGCATCGGCTGCGTGAGCTCAGGCACTTAGCTGGCTTCTATCACATGTTGGGGGTTAGCGTGACGTCTGATATAAAGGCAAAACGAACTTAGCTGACGTGTCCGTGGGTGCCCCCGCATCTAGGGGCTTGCTGGTAGGCTCTGGTAGCAAGTCGTTTCCGGGTTCAAACCCCGCCTGGGGTGACGTGATGACATGTGAAGATGAGGTGAAGTTGTGTTGTGTTTAAATAATTTTCAGTGCTCGTCATGCGTCAATTTTACAAATGATCACCACATGTTTTCATTTACACATAAAGATATTTTTCAGATTTACTAGAAATTTGGAAATGTTTAATTGTGTGGAAGGAACTATCATTTGTTCGTGCACATTTTAGCCAACATTATTTTATCTGGCAGAAGACTCCTTTTAAAAACCTTCGTAAACCAAGAGTTTCAGAAAAACCATATGTGCAGCAGGGGTACCAACTTGAGGCCTACTGCCGCTGCTGTAAACACCCCATTAGCTTGTTACCCATCAGGGAATGGATCTCAATCACTGCCAACTCCCTCACAACACTCATGTGAATTGATGCAGGAAGAGTTGTTGTCCACCACAGACATGTTGTGATCAACCAAATCAAAGCAATGTTATACAGCATAAATTAGTGTATATGATGGCAGTTAGGGTAAAGTGTACGAAGAGAGTGGCTGGTGGAGTAAGACGTGCTGGCATGGAAAGAAAACATTTTTCACAGATTTCTTGGAGATGGAGAGACAGCGGCTAGAGCCCCAGTGAAACATGGTTTTATTTCACTTTTGTCCACAACAATAGTTTTGTTATCTTTTATTGTGTCTGCTCTCTTTGAAATCCTTCTTTTTTTTTTAAGTGTGTAGCAGTCTTACTTCTGTTTCCAGCCAGGTTTCTTGTTTAGGAAAAGTGTTGAGTACAGTGGAATTTCCATATAAAGTACTTCAATGTAAAGTACTTTTCACATTAAACTATGTATTTCAAATCCGGTGTAGATGTAATGTCACTGAATACTTGTTCAATATAGTGTTTTTCAGTATTAAGTGTAAAATTTCAAGTCCCTTTGTGTACTTTGTATTGAAAGTCCACTAATATGTGACCACACAGCCATGAAACCATAGCTTTTTGCAGTGCAGTTTAACTTGTCCATTTGTATTGCATTTGTCACTTCAGTATGTTATTGCAATGTAAAAGAAAATATATATAAAATCTAAAAGTCTGAAAAAAATACAGCGGAATCCTGTTATAACATCCCCTCTTATAACATTTTCCTGCTTAATAAGCTGCCTTCTCTTGATCCACGAACATGTTTTTAAATACAAAATTATCCTCTTATAAAGATTTCTTTTATATAGTGCTGATATTTCTTGGGACCTTGAGAATTGTTATAACAGGGTTCTACTGTAGCGGATTCAAATAATTTATCATTGAAATGTCAAAAGAACCCACTATATATTGACGCGCCATGTGAGACGTCGTTCACTCATCTAGCCTCGCCACAGCCGCGGGCCCCCTCCTCAGAAGAGCCATTACGTCGTACACGCCACACGACGCCTTCCAAGCCGGGGTGGTTTGCCTGGCCATTGCCGCCTACTGCACTGCAACCTGCTTTGTAAGGGGAAGTCTCTGCCGCTCTCCGTTACTGTCTTCTCTCCTTCGCGTCTCTCTCTCCACATACCGCAACCCCCACGCTGGCCCTGTAAGCCGAGTATAAATAAGACCTGCAGTCCTCAGTTTGAGGCTGTCTTGCGCCAGTCCACTTGCCCGGTGTTACTTTGCCCGAGAGCACACCGACAGCTGTCTCGCACCAGTCCACTTGCCTGGTATCATGCTGCCTGAAGAACTACAGACTTTTTCAAGTCGCATCAATCTTACGCTGTTTAGTTGAGAGCTCTGCTCTGGACTACACTGCCACGCTGCTGCCTGTCAGCATACAGAAGCTACCTTGTAGCTTACTCTCAGCTGTCATGAGTGCGAGTACCACAGTCTTGGGGTCCCCCCTTTCCCCTGTGCTGCACGTCTTCACATATGTAACTATACCAGTTGGCAACTTAGGACCGGCCCTTCAGGCCTCAGTTAGGGTACAGGATAGTTTATGTGTGTTTGAATTCAGCAATAAATAAAACAGACATAAATCGGACTTTGTCGACTTGTCGCTTCAGCACTCGATATTCCCACACCTTGTCTTTTCTCTTTCCAGTTCGTCACCTGTCCTAGTAAAACTCTTCCAGGGTTAGCCACGAGCCGACACCTTGCTCCTTTTCTCTACTATTGATTGCTGTCTCGAAGTGCAGCCTAGGAAGCTTGCCTTCCTGGGCCTCGTTAGAGCAATTGTCTCTTGGACTACCGACCTTCCAGTAAGTGCCCCTGTCATACCGCAACATTCCACGCACCAGGTTTCTTGCTTGGAAACGATAGCCCAACTCCCAACAGGAGTCCTGCTCTTTGTGACACCTGGGTCAGATAGTGATGTTCCGCGCACCAGGTAACTACGGGAGTGGACGTCCTTTGCCGTCTACTGTAACCTCCTGCTTGTAACTTGTGTCATATTGCAACGTTCCGAGCACCAAGTCTCTGGGTTGAAAACTAGTAGTACAAACCTCCCATCTCACCTGACATCTGCATCCCTCAGTCCATCAGGCTGTGTCTACTCCTTACTGGCCACCCACTATCAACCTAATTGGTTACCCCCACCACCTTATGCCTCATTATAGGGCTGGACGGGGTAAAGCTGCCAAGCTGGGGTTAGCTTGGGCTAGGGTACGAAGGGAAAGCGGCCCAGTTGACAACCAGGTATACTCCTGGAAGAAAGAGGAGGCTGCAAGTCAAAGAGGGTCAACCACCGGCTCAGTAAGCTCCACTTCTAACCTCCTCTGTCACGTACCACACACAGTATCTCTGCTGTCACCTACACCTCTGAAGAAGACACCTACCTTTGTCCGGGCCAGCTAACGTTACCAGGGTAGTCAGGGCCCTTAATGCCCCACCAGCTTACATTCCAACCAGGGCATCCACTCGTCCATTGCTCGCATGCGCGCCACCCAAAGCTCAATGCACAATTATTGACGTGGCCAAAGCCAACAACTCAGGCACCAGGAAAAACCCCGTTCAAGCGACGACCAAGGCTTCACTGCCATCCAGCGGGGAAGTACCTCGACCTTGGCTCCAACAGCAAATCCCACTAAGGGTAAGTTTTGAGCCAACAATATCTACATAGACACAATAATACAAACCGTTTTTTTTTTAGTAAGAACAACTCTTGAAATGTTAAAAGAGTTAGCTGCACTGTTTATAAGAGAAAATGTATGCTATCCAGTATTCCTGCATGCCACTACACTACATGAGACAAAGTAAAGTGGTGAAAGCTGCCAACTCACAGTGCGAGTATGGCTAAAGTGAACTATACTCCAGTGCATTTTTGATTTGAGTCACTTTACTCCAAAACACAAACCTTACGAAGTGTTATATTAACACTGACCTTCTTGAAGGACGGGTGTTTGATGCTGATGACTGCATGCTGTCGGTTGTGCTCGTCATTCAGTCTCTTCCAGTCCAGCGAAGCTCCGAGAGNCTTCTTGAAGGACGGATGTTTGATGCTGATGACTGCATGCTGTCGGTTGTGCTCGTCATTCAGTCTCTTCCAGTCCAGCGAAGCTCCGAGAGACTTGGTCTTCACCAGCTTGTCCCAAGCCAGAGAGATTTCCGACGAGAACAAGTATTTGGACAGCTGGTAGTAGCCTTTGACAGAGAAGTCCCGTCGTGGGTACAGAATATCCACTTCCACATGCTCTTCTTTTTTGTCATCCTGAAATAAACTTTCATCATCAGCACTATTGTCTCCATGGAACCACAATGGTGTAATAGCTAACGTACTCACCTCCTGCCAAGGTGAACTGGGTTTGAGTCCCAGCGGGGTCGCTCCTGACATTTTGAATGTGGGAATCGTGCCGGACGATGCGGCTGGTCAGCAGGTTTTCTCAGGTATCTCTCATATCCCCTGCCCTTGCATTCCGGCACTGCTCGATATTCACCTCGTTTCTAGGGGTGTGCGAACAGTGGATTTTGATGTTCGAATATTTTCGAACTGAATAGTAAAATTTTTGAATAACATGCAAATAGTTTTCAAGTCGAATAGCTACCAGTAAACATTTCAGTAGATAGATTTTGGTTGTCAGAAAATATCTCAAAGTTCTTTGCCAATACAAATAAATGCTTTATCAGGAAAGGAATTTATTTCCTTGGAGTTGCAGTTTTACTTTCAGTGATCCTACTGTTTTATTTTCAGTGATCATCATTGTTTGCGTATTGAGTGAAGCCAAAAGTTTAAATAGGCGTATCTTCTTGGTTTAATTGGTAATAGATTCTGCAAACACTGAGGTTTGGTGCGTGTGGGTGCAGTACTATTCGCTAGCGTAACGCAAACTGTTTGCATGTGTTTGCAATTTCTTGCTACCGTGGTCATGATTCGGTAACAGAATTTGTTCACCGTAAGTTAAATGATAGCAGATGAAACTCTTTGTAAATGCAAACTTTTCATTGTAAACTCTTGGACTCAGATTGTGATACTACTAGCGCTGTTAGTTTGTGTTCCAGCACAGCTACGACGCGACGCCATGTTCATATTGTTTGTGTCCACCGTTGCTGTCTCATGCTCTCATCAATATACTGAAATTGTATACTTTTGAATGTGTTTACAGAAATAAAACACTATAATTTCCCTGGAATTACCCCAAAAAAGTCTACGTGTTTGTCATACGCCATGTGGTACGCCAATAAAAGCTATGGTAGTGCACAACCGCTGTAACATAATGTTTAGGCCTACATGCCTATTTCTTCCGCTGCAAACAATAAAGAAGAAATGTGTCCTCTTTCTGTACACGCTACAGTGAAAATAAATGTGTGTGTGTGTACTGGTTTTTCTTAATAATTCTGGTTTTTAACACATCTCTAAAAAAGTTATTCTATAACATACTACCACTGGGATCTAATGATTGTTGATTTGCAACTGTATGAAATGGCAAACATTTATAAAAATTAATTTTAATGGTCCAGTTCTAATAACTATGGAATAAAATTTTCAATGCTCGGCTGCTGAGTCAGTTATGCCCTTTTAGGAGAATGTAGGTCCCCCGGGGAGGGGGGGGAGGGGAATTATGTTTACCGGGATTTAACATCTTCCAATGAGTAGGAATAAAAGATCACGCAAAATAACTAGAGTTGTGATGATTCACAAAACTGTGCCGATGTACCGAATCACCGATGTGCTGCCAATGAATGACAAAGCTTTTTGCTTATATTTAAATTGAATTTAGGTTATTATAATACTGAAACAATGGTATAAGTGAATTGTAGCACAGTTAAAAGCTATTTTTAACTTATTTCAGTGTACAGTATCCAAAAAGTAAATAGAGTAATACAACAAACTACGTCAGTTCAAGTAAAGTCCAAAACTAAAAAAAAATTTTAAAATGTGGGTCTATATTCACATAAATACTTAATTGTGAACACAGAAAACAGAAAGCATGCATCAGGTTGTTTACATGTTTTGTTGTTGTTGACAGGCTTGAAACAAAAATGGTGGTTTGTTTTTATATATGCATTGGCTCTACAACAAACAAGATTAATGTTACTTGCAAAATATCTAGTTCTTTACCGTTTGGGTGCTTTCAGTCCAATCACACCATCATAACAACATGAACTCACCACTGCCATTCAACTTCAAAGATAAAATACAATGACAGTAAAGTGGTTATACAGTATATGAATTTTCTAAGATTTTCGACCAAAATAAAATAAAACAAAACCCAGAAAATAATTTTTTTTCATATCACAAACAAATTTCATGTGATGGAGAAAACAATTGTACGAACATTTTTTATTATTAGTACAATAATTAAATTCAGCTGAAGCAATATCTCATAGCACATTTAATGTAATTTTACTTAAAACATATACCATAAAGCACAACAATATGTGTAGCAACATTAAACATAAAAAAAATTTTTATTTACTGATAGCCATAATAATACATTTGGTTGCACGTCCATGAACTCACAAAATTATTTTCAAATAGTACCTCTTTTGTGCAAACACATACTAGAGTGCTGAATGATACTGGAAGAACAGAAGTAACAACCTTTATTAACGTATGGGAAAAATCAGCAAGGAGGGACGAGACTTGTAGATGTGGCTGACAGACACCTGATCACACCTCACCTTGGTCTTGTTGAGAACTTTGATGTCGTAGCTGGCCCAGACACTCGGGGACAGGTCGACCCGAGACCTCTGTCGGAACTCCTGGTCCAAGTACTCGTACTCTGTGCTGAACTTGGCCGTNTCGGGGACAGGTCGACCCGAGACCTCTGTCGGAACTCCTGGTCCAAGTACTCGTACTCTGTGCTGAACTTGGCCGTTTTATTTACGTGGAACGCTGAGGGAAACCACGTTGGTTACAAAAGTAAATGCATTTTTTTATTCATAAGCTTTTAACTAACACAATCAACTTCATTAAAAATTATACCCGGTATCAGGTGTTTGCTCTACAAATCTACAACGTCTAAGTTTATTCACAAAGACATCACCTATAGAATTAAATAAATATTAAGACCAGCTGGACTTAATCACCCTGAACACAAAAAAATGTTATCTCTTAATCCTTGACAATGTGGTTTGTCTATACTATTAAAATGTCTTAGCTCAATGTTATTTCAGCTAGTTTCGTAAATTAAATGTTAAGTTTGTGTCTATTATTNGGGAAACTCTTCTGCCTGTGCCCAAAGTTTCTCACCTATTTTCATTTTGATTAGCATTATATAGTGTTTCAGCGTAATTAAATATCAGCATTTTTCTTCCACAATTTTATGTACATATTTTTTATGTTTCAGTATTGTTATCAGTTTTTCTATTGTATTTGTATTTTCCTGTCCAGGTTCGCCAACCATTCGCACTGTTACAAGTTGTGTGTCCACGGCGGTCTTTTCAACAAGTTCAGGTACACCTCTATAAGAACAGTGCTGCTGGGTAGAGATGATGCCCATATTCAGGATGCTAGTGGCCAGGTTCATCAAGTGCGTGAGCTACTCGACTCAGGATCACAGCGTTCATTCATTTCAGATGAATGTGTCAAGAGGTTGGGGTTGTCTTGGAGGGAGGCTTGTGTTTCAATCTGAGGGATAGTCCAGCCATGTGTTGAACCCAACAAGGGAGTTGTCACATGCGTGCTGCAATCACACCTGAGTGATGCACCACACCTAACTGTCGATTCTTTGATTCTGAGAAACATCACATCGGGTCTGCCATCAGTTCCATTGCCGTCGCAAATTAAGCAGCAGTATGCTGATAGCTGACCCAGGTTTTTGCACTCCAGGCACTACTGATATCCTCTTAGGTGCTGATGTGTATCCCAAAGTTTTTTATGGCGGGTGGCATCCAGTCCCAGATGGATATCCAGCTGCATTTCACACAATTTTTGGTTGGGTTCTTATGGGAAAAATGACCCACAATCGCACTGTTTTACAAGGTAACATATACTCTTTTTTTTTTCACCACCTTGCGTAACCTGTTGAATGCCCTTCATCAATTTTGAGAGAAATAAGAGATGCCATCTGCAAAGTGTGTTGATTCAGAGGTACTAAATGTGAAAATCATTTCTTGTAGGGAGAGTCTCGTGATGTAGATGGACGGTTCGTAGTGAGGCTACCTTACAAGAACACTGAACTATATCTTGGCGAGTTTCATACTCAAGCTGTGACCAGACTGCACCAGTTGAAGTACTGTCTTGCATGTCAGCCGGAACTGAGACTGCAGTACAGCCAATCCATTCAAGAATACGAAGACCTTGAGTACATGCACTGTTTAAATAGGACACGCAAGGGTCAGCAGGTGAGGGTTGTGATATTCCACATCATTCTGTGAGTTGTGAGTTGAGAGATGTATTTACAGCAACCTCAACTGGCAAGTCGCTGAGCGAGTTGATGAAGGGGACCCAAACTGCAGAGAGACATTATGGAAGTAATCACTCACTTTCACATCCCACCCTGCTGTATTGATTGCAGATACCTGCAAAAGGTACAGACATATTCATCTGCACTCTGATGACCAACATTATCAATTCATTCTATGGAGAGACTCCCTAGACAAGCCTGCTCAGGAGTATCAGTTGGATACAGTCATGTATGGCATATCTGCAACACCATTTCTAGCGATGAGAGCGCTTCAACAACTTACAGTTGACAAACAGGCTAGCTATTCAACCGCAGCAAAAGTCGTGATGGAAGATGTGTTTGTGGACATCATCGTGAGAGTCTTATCAGTAGCTGTTGCACTTGCATTACAGGAAGAGCTCATCAATCTACTGAAATGTGGAGGGTTTGAAATATGGAAGTGGTCAAGGAATCATCCTCTTTTACTGCAATCTGTTCCTGAAGACCACACATAATATCCACTCCAGTTCTGAGAAGGTGTCGGGAAGTTTTCAAGGTATTGTGAGTTGTTGGAGCTCAGGGTCAGACCAACTCTCTTATAATTCCCATCGGTTCAGTGCTGACCTGACAAATATAACTATTATTCTGCCCATCATTGCACAGACCTATGATCCCTTGAGGTAGATTGTGCCAGTTGTGTTTCATGCCAAGGTTTTATTACAAAATCTGTAGTTGTTAGGTTTGGATTGGGATGAGCCACAACCACCTGAAGTGAAAGAGAGCTGGAACTCGTTCATTGCACACATACCTAGCCTCAGGGAGATAAAAAGCTCCCTCGTTTCATACGCACACCAGGCCAGCTTGCTTGACAAGTTCATGGGTTTTGTGATGCATCCACACAAGGCTTACAATGCAGTTGCGTACTTAAGGACATAGTGTGACAATGAGTACAAGATAAACTTGTTGCTTGTCAAAACAAGAGTGGCACTGTTGAAAACAGTGACACTGCCATGTTTGAAACTTGTGGGTGCATATCTGCTTGTCGTATTAATAAATAAGGTAGAAATAATTCTTTGCTAGAGAATATCAGTAGAACAGTTTCCTGTGTGATGTGACTTGACGGTAGTCCTTTCTTGGATTCGGACCTAGCCTCACCATATGAAGACATTTGTATCTAATAGGGTATCACAGATACAAGACGGCAAGGTGCCAATCATCTGCAACATATTTTCATCCATGATAATCCAGCAGACTGTGCTTCTAGGGGGCTGATGCCAGTTCAAATAGTTTGTCATCAGCTACGGTGGCAAATATCATCTTGGCTCACATCCGAGAAGGACACATGGCCTAGTAGCATGGCTGTTTCAAATAAACTGGACTGTAACACTGAAATGAAGAGTGGCGATGTAACTGTATTGGCAGCCAGACAAGGTACTCTTGGTGTTGATTTTCTATTAAGATATTCTTCTTGGTTATCATTGCAGAGAGTGTTACATTTTATTTGTAATCTCAAGGTGCCTAAGGCTGATTGCCAGACCAGACCCCTGACCACATTGGAACTTGACACAGCATGGGAACTGTGCTTGAAACAGGTCCAGCAATATTCATTCAAGACTGAGATAGATGATTTGAGACATCCCAAACCCTATACGTAGAACTTTGCAATTTTTCTCATAAAGTTCACGTTTAATTGTATCTGGTGCAAAAATTACAATTTTTTTTTAATTAAACATAAACTTATTGTTATACGCAGATATCTTCTTTAAAAAAAAACCCTAAAAGGCCATATTGGACCACCCCTCTTGTATGCAAAAAATGCCTAAACACAGTGAAATATGTAACTTTAAGTGAGCGCAAAGTCCATTTTCATTGAAAAGTTAACTTGCTTTTCCGGAAATCGTAGTTTTTCTTACCGTCAGCATTAGTAGATAGGAGCTTTCCAACTGCGTCGACAGTTTTTGTCCTGGAAGCTTTGATTATCTTTTACTTACGACGCAGTTCGGATAGCGACGCAGTTTGAATGGTGTGGGAAGAGGGTGCTTGGCCCACACCATGCCCTTATTTGGTAACATTTTTTGGCACCCTGGGGAAAGTAGTGGGGGGAGACACGCGACCACAAATACCTCTGTGTGTCTATCGCTCACAACGGACAACAGACACTAGAAAACCAGCTCCCGAGGAGAACACGTCAGGCGTGGCAAGTATCCTCCACACCGGCAAACTTTATACTACTAAATTATTTCCGTCGGTGTGGGAGGTCGCTAGGTGAAGTACCTCTTGCGATGCCAGTATTCAACGGCGTGAATAATCAACAAACTACTGCGGTGCTGCTCCTTTTTTTCCCTTGTTTGTCTGTGAAACTGTTCATGTGACTCTGCAGATTTGAAGGTTAAATGTGAACTGTTTAATTTGAAATGANGTGCTGCTCCTTTTTTTTTCCTTGTTTGTCTGTGAAACTGTTCATGTGACTCTGCAGATTTGAAGGTTAAATGTGAACTGTTTAATTTGAAATGAAAGACAAATAAAAGTAAAGAGTAAATAAACCAAAACTTGAATTCATATTGATATTGGTTTGGCACCTTTAAAGTTTCATGTTTATACCGATTGAGCTAACCAAGCTGTAATTTCCGGCCATCAATACTGACGGCCGGAACATTACAAACGTCACTGCCCGTGGGGCAACGTTACAATGTGCTGCTTGTAATGCAGTTCTCACCATGAGTTACACAACATGTAGACCCACAAATGTGCAAAAAATTTTTAAACTGATTTTCCTTAAATTTTTTTACCCACGTTTTATATAGTTTATCAAAAACAGGTCATAAAAGAGAGGTGGTCATAGAAATGGGGCTGCAACAGTAACGTTCTAGTGTATTTAAAGGATTTCATTAATATTAATAACCTTCAGAACATTGTAATCTCTGAAGTCAGCAGAATACCCTTGAGTCTTCAGGAAGCTAAGAAGACTTCTACATAGGNCAAGCTGTAATTTCCGGCCATCAATACTGACGGCCGGAACATTACAAACGTCACTGCCCGTGGGGCAACGTTACAACGTGCTGCTTGTAATGCAGTTCTCACCATGAGTTACACAACATGTAGACCCACAAATGTGCAAAAAATTTTTTAACTGATTTTCCTTTAAATTTTTTTACCCACGTTTTATATAGTTTATCAAAAACAGGTCATAAAAGAGAGGTGGTCATAGAAATGGGGCTGCAACAGTAACGTTCTAGTGTATTTAAGGATTTCATTAATATTAATAACCTTCAGAACATTGTAATCTCTGAAGTCAGCAGAATACCCTTGAGTCTTCAGGAAGCTAAGAAGACTTCTACATAGGCTGAGCTTCCAAATAGCACAATTACAATTACTAACCCTGAAAAATGAATCCAAAAAATTTAAGTTATATATAACTGGTTCTAGCATCTATCGCAAAGACACAGAACACTCTGTTCAAAAACTTATAATAAAAGTCAAATTACATAAAATTTTAAATTCAAAGTGTTTCGATATTTTTCCTGATTGTGATTAGTTATAGTGCTGGCTTCAGTACGGGATTGTCAAGAGATCTTGTACATAAATAGAATCAAATGACACAATAACATGTTCTCAACCTAATTTGTTTGTTTACCTCTGAAGGATATGTTTTTTCCAGTGTGAAAACTTCTGACATCTAGCTCTCCCGTCAAGTTGAAGGCCTCCTTGTCATGTAGCTTGAAGACTTCCACGTGTTTCTTGTCCTGCAAGCATAACTCAGCTCGTACACTAAGCAAATGCATTCTTTCATGCACGCACCATGGCTACACATCTCAACTTCCTACATTAGCGGCGCTATACAGCAACACAGGTCCATACTGCAGTGAGAAGTTGCTGTTTGACGACTATGTTACAGACAATAAACACTCATGGAGCCATATTCGAATTGTTACAGTTAATGCATTACAACAATTTTTTAAAAATCATTTTTAAATTTTTTCAATAGTGACTTTGATTGAATTTCTAATATTTTACTGGTTTATTTTCAACAAAAATNCAATCATTTTTAAATTTTTTCAATAGTGACTTTGATTGAATTTCTAATATTTTACTGGTTTATTTTCAACAAAAATCACTACAAGTACAGTAAATATCGAAATAAATATGGCCTAAGATTATTACAGGATGTATGTTTTTGAAATCCGACTGTAAATTCTGAAAAAAATAATTTAAATACNAATATGGCCTAAGATTATTACAGGATGTATGTTTTTGAAATCCGACTGTAAATTCTGAAAAAAATAATTTAAATACTAGTTTAGGAATTTCTAAACTTAATGCATGTTATGCCTGTTACGTTTAACACTGTCGCTGATATATCATTTTCCCTTCATTCTACCAGGCGTCAGGCAGTCGGCAAGGGAAGGATAGGCGACTAAGTGAGCGCAGATACTTCCTGCAGTAGCCTACTTCCATGACAGCCAGCAGGACTGGATGGACAAACCACCCACCACCACCACCCCCTTTCACACGCGGCCTGGCCACACCACCTCGGTAGAGTGGAATGGATGTCCCAGCCAACAACCCAGCACACTCCCGACCAATCACAGCAACTATATATAACATTGCGGCCAGGAAAACGCCAGCGACCTTCACCTCCAGAGCTCTCTCTTCCAATTTGAGGGGCCTGGAAGCAAGCGCCTAGACACCTTGAGTATCCAGCAATCAGCTATGCTGAGTTGGCCCACACTCCTTCAGAGTCCTCAGCAGCTGCCTCAGCAAACCCAGTTATACATATACCGTGTGTCTTCTGTTATAGTGATAGAGAGTTAGCCTGTTAGCTACATTTGTGCAACGATTGACACTTGTGATGTGCGTACCAAAAACTTTGCTTTTGTGGCAATAAAACCTGACGCCACCTGTGGTTAGTGTCTGTGCAGTTGGGGAGGCATCTACTGTTTCTCCCCCTGAGGCCAGAAAAGCAAGGGTCCAAAACAGCGAAGGGTGAAAGTGATTGCGTCTTAAGGGGAGAGGGAACACTTCCACATCTGGTGCCCGGAGCAGCGGCAGTGCAGAATGTCCTCATCTGACCCCTGGTCATTCCGACAACTGACGAGCGTGGTACCTAGCTGACCACACTCNCGCCTTTCGCCACCCAACCTGATGGCGCGGCATACAAGAGAAAGAGAGTTAGAGCATTATAAGCTGGTGTTTGGTTGGGGCCAACACTACTAAGAGTGTATCTCGTGGGGGGAGTGGAAGTGGAAGTGGAGTGGAAGTCCTGGGCAACCTCCCCGAGGGCAGTTACTTCCCTAACGGTACAGTGCCCTTGCAACATGTGTCCCCTTTCCCAGGTTATCAGAGAGGGCGAGGTTACTGCCGATCTTCAGCAAGTGCTCAGGTAGTACGGAATTATCACTGGCACACCAAGCACTTCGCTGAAAGTTACGAAAGTAGTAGGGCACTACTCTCCGATGGTGACTGACAAGGCGGGATTATCGCAATACCCCAGTCCACAGCACAAAGAGTGATGCTCGGTGCTAAACAGCCTTAAGGGTGTCGGGAGTTAGTAGCATGGACCAATTCCTAGAAGAGTGTTTCATGTTGCAGATGAGGGTAGCAAAACCTAGGTGGCCAACAATAACTAACGGGGGTGTGTGCAGATAACACGGATGCGCTCAGGCAGAGTAATGTTCTGCCAGTGGCCGGGAGGGATGTAGGCCGGCACTGAAGCGCCAAGCAGTGGTTTCATGTTGTTAGGTGGCACACAGATAGCGGGCAGCAGATTCGTGGGCTGCTACTGCCCCCGATCATGGAGTTAGAGTGACATATACAGCCTAATGGCTCAATTGGTAAAGGGTAAGGCCACAGCTGTGGCAGAGGCTAGGAGGTTAAACAACGTCATCCATAGTGCATCATACTACCTCAAGTCAACCCGTTGTACATTAACAGTACTCAGATCAGTAGCTTAAACACAGTTTCTCACCCCTCAAATTGCCAACCTTATAATTACCACATGCAACCATACCAGAAGGTACATGACTGTAGGAGATGGAAGGGAAACAAGGTAGGGATCCAAAACAGCGAAGGGTGAAAGTGATTGCATCTTAAGGGGAGAGGGAACACTTCCACATCTGGTGCCCGGAGCAGCAGCAGTGCAGAATGTCCTCATCTGACCCCTGGTCATTCCGACAACTGACGAGCGTGGTACCTAGCTGACCACACTCNAGCAGTGCAGAATGTCCTCATCTGACCCCTGGTCATTCCGACAACTGACGAGCGTGGTACCTAGCTGACCACACTCCCAACAACAAAAGGAAACCAGAAACCACACCTCTCTACTCACCAACCTCTATTTGATCCACAGCATCTTGATATGCTAGGGAAAAGTATCCTCCTGTTGACTTCGTCGTACACTATGAGAGCGTAGAACATCGCATCATAGAGCATCAGGCACTTCCTCCAACCCCTACCTCGCTACCTAGCAGACCCCCATACCCACCACCTCACCCTGTAGCTCACCACACCTTCTACCCTATACATTATTCAAGTTGAGGGGGAGAACAGATCAACGCAGCAAAGTCCAATCAGTGCCCTCGGTACTCACGTGAGTCAGACCAGCCCAAAGCTATGATTAGAGACAAGGAACAGGACAGAACCCAACCAGAATTTCTGACAGTGGATAGCCCAACCCATAGGGGACACCGCCACAGGCAAGGCCATAGTCAGTGCTGAACAGTCGACACATAGAAATTTACCCGCATGCCTGTAGTAGTTCATGTTTCGACACCACACCACCCCCGAGCCCGTACTACTATAAACCCCGATGCATCAACCTACATTCGCAGGAAATATAACACTACAGTTAAGAGTCTTATTACAAATAGTGTATCCAGGATAGCATTTGTTTTTCTGATATGAAGCACATTGGGCTGTTTTAAAATACGTTACCACCATTTTACCTTTACTTCTCTGTTGTTGGACTATTTTGAAATATTTCTGAAACCTAATTATCAGCATTTATTTAATTAAAACAATTTCCAGTAATGTTTCAAGCGTCTCATTGCAGTTTGGTAGTTAACCCTACTATTATCCATTTGAGCATCTACAATTTATTTAATAATGTCTGTCTGTCCAGTATTTATTTATGATACAACTCATTATGATAAATGTTATATTCATTTATTTTTCAAAGCGTATGTAATGTGTTATTTACTTATTTGGATTTATTTAATCATTGTTAATCAATATTTTACCATTTACGTATTTTTCTCGTTACTTTGATTACCACTAAGTTTTACATTGTGCTTTGAAGGCTCACCTGCAGACCGGCATTTCATGAGAAACCGTTTCTCTGCCCACAAGATGCACATTTCTGCATCGCAACTTCCTCAGCTTGTCACCTCCTTGTAGCACATTTCATGCTTTATTTGCTGCAGTTTTCAGGGTATAATCAGGCAGCCAGTGCGTGATTTCACATAAAAAATTGTTTTCTGTTAATGTGTTATGTTCTCCCACCTCTGCGCTTCAGCACAATTTGCCTCTTCTGGACAGCTTGCAACATCTATCATCAAAATTCTAAACTTTTCGTTCGTCTTTTGTTTATCCCTTTTCCATTCTTCACACAGCGTCGTTAACTGACTTCTTTTCATCCCGCGGTCCTGCCAACATGTCATGTACGTGCTGTGCTGTGGACGTGATGGCATTTTTTTTGGCAAGTATGTGCTCGCTACACCATGTAGTTTTGTGGCCATCATGCAGTCGATCTTAGACCTAGCATGTAATACTTGTGAGTTGTGTTTCTTTTTTTATCAATTTGGTTTGGTGCTTCAAGATGTAGTGCACCGTTTGGATTTTTAATTTTCACTCCTTGGTCAGTAACACCCCTACAACTCCTGCAATCTTGTTGCCACTTCATCTACATACCAGACACTCTCCAGTCAGTGTTCTGGCTACCTTTCGAGCATACTCACTGCCACCTTAGCTATGAGTGTCTTGACCAACTACATAGTTACGCTGTTGGTCAGTCACATGGTCGCCTCGCACTGTCACATACTACCAGCCACTTTGCTACGCCCCGCTACTCGAGCCTGGGAGTATTCACCACCTACTTTTGGGTCGCTCTCGCACCTACATGCGCAGCCGTGTTGACCATGTCTCCCTGTATTGTTGGCAAACCTGATCCAGCCCTTCAGACCCAGGTCAGGTTACAGACGGTGTGAATATTTTTATTGGCTTGCCAATAAAACAGTTGTACTTCATTGTGGCATGTACATTCTCATCCACCTCGCTATCTTTCAATTTGCTTGTTCCCTCTTTCTCCCCATTTCGACCCATCNTGTGGCATGTACATTCTCATCCACCTCGCTATCTTTCAATTTGCTTGTTCCCTCTTTCTCCCCATTTCGACCCATCGCTCTCTACTACTTTTCCAGGTATAGGCACAAAGCTACACCCCTTATCACCCTTCAAGCTGAGAGATAGGACAGCATTCCTTCTTATGTTGGAGACTGAAGTGTGGCGATAATCCAGCCGTGCCGGTCACCACCGAGGACGAGTGTGTGAAACTTTGCTCACTTGATCGATGGAGCACTTGGTCGCTGGCAATAATCCCACCTCCCTGGTGGCTCCTTAATAGTCAGTAAGAGTGAACCTTAGGGACGCTACTTGTGTACTTTCCCATGGGGATGGGTGTGCCAGCGATAATCCCACCCTACCTGATACCGTGGGAAGGAGACACAATGAACTTTGGGCAATACCCTACTGTGCTTGGAACCCACTTTTCAATAAAAATCCTTTGCNACTTGTGTACTTTCCCATGGGGATGGGTGTGCCAGCGATAATCCCACCCTACCTGATACCGTGGGAAGGAGACACAATGAACTTTGGGCAATACCCTACTGTGCTTGGAACCCACTTTTCAATAAAAATCCTTTGCATCCTTTGTAATCCTTTCTTGGTGGGGCTACAGTGGCATAACGGCTAGAGCGCTTGCCTACCACAAAGGCAAACCAGATTTGATTCCTGGCGGGGTCTCTCCCAGATTTTTGCATGTGGGAATCGAGCCGGATGATGCTGCTGGTCAGAGGGTTTTCTTGCGGCTCTCCCATTTCCTCCACCCTTGCATTCTGGAGATGCTCCAAACTCACCTCACTTCACCTTCGTCGGTTTTCAAGTTCCTATGTTAACAGCCAGCCACACCTATCCACTCTCCACTCCTTTCTTGGTCAATGTTGCTCACCTTTCCCACACTCTTACATCTCAACAATGTTATGACCGACATAATACATTTTCTGGATGATGTTACATGTTGAAATCTGTCCTGTACTTAATTTTTGCACACAAGTGAACAACAAAATCTTTAAAATTATTGTGGCAAATCATGCTACTCAATATTACCCTTCAATTTACTAGAAAGCTGTTGTGAACCGGATAACAAACCTGAATGAAGGTATTTTGATACCAAAGCTTGTTACAATGTTGAATGTACACACAAAGAAGTAGTGAGGCACGAATATTATAGGAAGAGCACTGGAAAGTTATATCATCTGGTTTGAAGTTTTACACAAATGAGTGGTGACGGAAGAAATAACAACTGTTTGCTCTGCCATTTCAACATTCACTGCTTGTATTATTCTAGTCAAAGTCAGAGCTTTCAACAGTTAATTGAGCTCATTATTGCTGTTTTGAATACTCAGTAAATACTGTATACCTAAATACATTAATTATTTCTGGTGACAGTGCTANGCTCATTATTGCTGTTTTGAATACTCAGTAAATACTGTATACCTAAATACATTAATTATTTCTGGTGACAGTGCTATATTCAGGTTCATTATAATTTTAGTAAAAAAACCTATCTAAAAAAAAACACTAATTTCAAGAATTTTGTATTAACCTATTATGAACCAATTTTTCACACAAATGNAGCTCATTATTGCTGTTTTGAATACTCAGTAAATACTGTATACCTAAATACATTAATTATTTCTGGTGACAGTGCTACATTCAGGTTCATTATAATTTTAGTAAAAAAACCTATCTAAAAAAAAACACTAATTTCAAGAATTTTGTATTAACCTATTATGAACCAATTTTTCACACAAATGAGTGTTATATTACAGATACAGATGGATGAAACAAATAACAATATGTTCCTTTCAGACTTTTTTGCATTACATATGGAATTGTGCTATTTGCATTACAAATAAATTCAGTAAAATGCTTCTACAAGATTTTGAAAGCATAATTTAAAAAGAAGGTTCCTGTTTACTATTATATCAAATAAATATAACAATTTCAAATCCAATGTGAGATTGCAAACCTTAGTTCCTTTTTTACCGCTACTTGCCACTCCACAGCAAGTGCAATTTGAGATGCGAATCATTCAAGTGCCTATTGCATCGTCAGATGTAGAATGGAATTTTTAACTCACCGTGGTGGGGAGGTTGGAGCCTGCCACCCCAGCAGAGTACTCGAACTGGTGGACGTAGAATATGCCAACCGGGGTGAAGCCATTCTCCACCTCGATATTCACTATGTCCTTGTCGAGGCCAGCAGACGACTTCGAGTCGCACTTGTACTTTGCCTCCACGAACCTGTCCCCGTTGTACACGACAGCCGCGTACCCCGTTGTGTTGTGTGGCTTTTCCTGTCAACACAACACTCGCAAATCAGCTCACACCACCAAGTTTAAAAAATATCTACTGAACCAATCCCAATAAACGAAATTCTATTTAATAAATTTATACAATCTCAATATGACCACACACATATGCATGTAACCAACTAGCAGAACTGCCCAGCTTTGCCCGGGTATAATAGGAAAACCTGTGTTATCTTCCAAGATATTCATTTAAATGATATGGTGTAGAGGACAAATTTGATCTTAACTAAATGCTTAAGGTAACTAACATATTTAATTGAATAAGGATTATTACTATGTCTGTCAAAATGGCTTCGCAAGTGAACCATTATTTTTTACCAAACTTTGAAAGACAAAAATGGTTACTGTGGGTCATCCTTAAAAGATAAACATATTCTATGGCTGACTTTTCTGTAGACCTGCTACGATTCTGTAGTACATTAATTTGATATATAGCTTATGGTGTAGTCAGCGCAAGCCATGTAAGCACCCTAAAAGTGGTTTTTTTTACGACAAATGTCGACATTTCTCTACTATCTTTACGTTAAATATAAATGTATTATACACCAAAACCTTCCTCAAGAAATTCTCTAAATGATGATGTAAACCGCATCAAAATCCATCAAGTAGTTTAGAAGTACTAAGCGAATACCTGGACAGACACGGATAAGTGACTTTGTTTTATACTATTTAGAGATAGTTCCAAGCAATTGGAAGGTTCAGAGCACAAGTAGATTACGTCTGTGTTTTTATTATTACTGGTAAAATTCATAGTGATAATAAGTCTAACGGAAACTTAAATACAGTCAATACTAAATTTCAGATGCAAAATATCAAGGGAATAGGAAAGGTCGTGCCGTGCATGAATGAAGAGAGTACAAAATCAATAATAGAATTTGAACGACAGAACAGAATTTGATGGAGTTTGTTTTGTTGCGTAGATATTTTCATTGCGCAGGTCAACATTTACAGCAATAGTTAACACAATGTATAGTTTTCAAATGAAAAATTGCAAACTGTTTTTCAAATAATAAGGCCTTGAAACCACAAAATAAACAAATATGCAAAAATATTAGTCCTAAAATTTGCAAAATTTTATAATATAAGTGTCTATGATCGTAGAATTTTAAAAAGAAGTACATTTAAATTTTACTAATTTTAACTGAGGCAAACCTTCTATTTGGCATTTTTAAAAGAAAACATTCACTCATCGATAGAAGATCTATAATTAAGTATCATAGAATTCCAGATAATATCTATTTAGTATTTTTAAAACAAAAAATTATTGCATTTGATGCAATTTTACCACCACAGTTCTTTATTATCAAAACGTATTTTCTAGTGTCTCGCTGTCTCTGTCTGGTGGCGCGCCATAGTGGCAGTAACTTGAACTACTGCACTCGTGATGAGGCAAGGCCGCACTGTTGCCACATAGTTCTGCTCCTGCCAAGTTCTAAAAGATTGGCGAAAAAAGAATGGCTTCGTTTGAGTGCCCATCGAAAGAAAAGAAAATGTCCGCAGTTTTCACAACACTATAAAAGAGGGTGAGTATATTTTCATATGATTAAAACCAGCATGTTAAACCACTTAGTGTCATATAGGTACGACGTTCATGCATACACCTACTATGTAGACTATAAATGTTACGTGATAACAATTATTAAATTGTAACTTCACACTTCAATAACTGTTCTTCTTGATATGTGTCATGCATATTGTGTTTCTTATTGTTTCACCGTATACCGCTCTGCATGAACGTTCCACACTAGACAAACACACAACAAACGTAGAGAAAAAATTATTTATTTTAAGAAGCAGAACCCATTCATAAATATTTTTTTTTAACAGTTACTATGTATATTTAGAATTTAATAACAACTTACGGTTTCGTAAATGTCACTATCCTTTTTCATTACATTTTTTTTTTAACGTGGGGTAATAATTTTTCTTGGAACGTGAGGAAAANTCATAAATATTTTTTTTTAACAGTTACTATGTATATTTAGAATTTAATAACAACTTACGGTTTCGTAAATGTCACTACCCTTTTTCATTACATTTTTTTTTAACGTGGGGTAATCATTTTTCTTGGAACGTGAGGAAACCAAAAACTTTGTAGAACACTGTTGTGTAGTTTGAAAATTGACTAATTAGAATAATTCAATTTGTTTATGTTATGATTCTGATGGTGAAAGAGACTTAAGGCAAAACATTCAAAACTTTAAATTCCATGTTTACGTGAACTGCACAACCAAACGCAAGTTTCTGATGCACATTAGTCACCTGCTTATTGCTACAACTTATCAGCAGCGTAAAAGATATGATTAAATTAACTGCTCGTGACATTCTCACGGAAACAATATTACAGTCATTGCAGGAGAATTATTATTAATTATTATTAGTTATTATTATTTGTGTGGAACTGTAATGTGTAGCAGTTGGTTAAAGGCCCGTGTTGGAAACAAAAGGTTCGCAGTTCAAAGCCGCACTAATCTGAATTTTTTTTTAATCACAAAGAATTGTATTTGTTATCGTAATATGTTATAATTGACTTTATGCTCATAGAGTACAAACCCATTAATTTCTGAAACACTTTTAGTATAAACAAATGAGAACAAAAGAAAAACAAGGAAAAAGAGAAACGTTTAGAGCTGGTTCCACAATACAGTAATGCGTTGCGGTGCGATGCGTTGCGGTGCGATGTGTTGCAATACGATAGGCTGCGACACGCTATACTTGTTTCACAATTGAGCGATGATCTGTCGCCGACGGACGGCGTCTGAGATAGTGCTGCTAAGGGTGGAAATTACATTTTCAGATGTCACAAACATAGCAAAAGACACGCGAAAAACATTGACACTATGTTTTAAGTGGGTAGAAGAAAAACAGGGCAATATGAACATGATGTGCAATGAAAACTAGCAAGAATGANAACACTATGTTTTAAGTGGGTAGAAGAAAAACAGGGCAATATGAACATGATGTGCAATGAAAACTAGCAAGAATGAAAGACATAACAAGACAAAGGAGAACTATTTTGATTTTAATAAATGATTATTATGACATTGTCCATGTGTATAAGAAGCCTTGTCTTCTATTTTGTACATCCATGCAACAATAACAAAAATACAAATACAAAGATGTTGGCGTATACGTGATCATCATTTTCAAAATGTAAACAAACAGATGTTTCTATTCTCCTTGTAAACAAACACTCATTCTTCTTCTTCTCCGTCGCAGGCTGTTGCAGACAATCGCAACTCAAGAATTTTGCGCAACGCACCNCAAACACTCATTCTTCTTCTTCTCCGTCGCAGGCTGTTGCAGACAATCGCAACTCAAGAATTTTGCGCAACGCACCTGACGTCAATGCACTGCAACGAACTGCTGCTTCATCCTGATTGGCTGCTGCTCATCGCAACGCATCGCATTGCATCTGCAGTATTGTGGAACCAGGGTAGCAAAGAAACCATTCAAAACATTNCAAACACTCATTCTTCTTCTTCTCCGTCGCAGGCTGTTGCAGACAATCGCAACTCAAGAATTTTGCGCAACGCACCCGACGTCAATGCACTGCAACGAACTGCTGCTTCATCCTGATTGGCTACTGCTCATCGCAACGCATCGCATTGCATCTGCAGTATTGTGGAACCAGGGTAGCAAAGAAACCATTCAAAACATTTTAGCGACTACATCACTATTAAATGTAATTCACATCCCAAAAAAAATGGTAAATTCAGAAATTTTTGTATCATAGCAACTATCAATTTTATTATTTTGGTTAAAATTGTGATTTTCATTCTACGTACATTTTCCTAGTTATCTCCCATTAGACATACCCTTTTAAATTCCTAACTTCGTTAACAAGGAACTCAATTTATGATCAGATGAGACCCAAAATGCAAATATTGCTTGTGTTTTGGGAATGTGTGAAGTGAAGTTATAGTACAATTATATGTCATACGACTATGTCCAATCTTACAGGAGTAAATATGCTGAAAAAGTTCAAGAACAATTATCAAACGCACAACCCAATGCTGTATTTCCTGATGAAACACCAGGATGTAGCAGATGGGATGATGTTACAACTAAAGAGTTAGTATTTTATCTTTTTCTGTCCTGATTTTATCGTAATAAAATTGCACTGATTTCATGAGAAAATATTTGTTGACATTAAAAAGAATAATATACCACATTGAGTTTTCCTTAAATATTTTGCAAAATTACATTTACTACATTTTTATATCTGTATATGCTTAAGGTCTTCTACAGATGTGAACTGCCAGCTCATTCACGAGAGAGATGCAGAAAAGAAAGAGCGGTCGGCAAAACGAACTAAACTGGACCAATGTGACGAAAGCAGGTAAGCACGGCGACAATACTCATGTTGGCAAGATAAAAATTTCTTGGAATTGTAATTATTCTGCAGTTGCAAAATGTGTGGTTAATATTAATAAACATTTTATATGCTTCTGACAATGTATTTCTTTTCAAGTAAAAATTTCTGCAGTGTAAAATATGTTACGCCCATTCAAAACTAAGACTGCACATTGCCCATATCCATGCACAAAACATATATAAGATTTTTCAAACAATTAAATTGTAGCAATGATATTTCTGTTATATGCAATCTTTTGAATTTAACATACTCTATGATGTTGCTACAAAGTTAGTTGGGGAATGTGTGGAATAATTTATTTATGTTTATTTAGTGTGTAAATGTAAAATCTTGTAATAGTAATAAGAGAGCTATACTAAGAGTATGATTTCCATGACAGTGTCATTGTTGATTTTGAAATGTGGAGTT
Organism: Clitarchus hookeri; assembly: GCA_002778355.1. Classification (NCBI taxonomy): domain Eukaryota; kingdom Metazoa; phylum Arthropoda; class Insecta; order Phasmatodea; family Phasmatidae; genus Clitarchus; species Clitarchus hookeri. The sequence goes on along the minus strand of NQII01000272.1, from coordinate 659,314 downwards.
AAATCCGTATTTATGTGTGTACTAGCGAACCGGCCCGGCTTCGCCCGGGTACAATTGAGTTTTTCAGTGATACACTAATAAATAAATTGGGAAAAGACAATTCATTTATTAGAAAACATAATTATAAAATAATACTATGTTGGCCTAGGTTTGTAACTTTACGGCAACCCAAAAGGAAGGAATTATTTTTTACCCGATAGCCAAGAAGTAGGGTATTATTTTTCGAGTGTATCTGTGCAACTATCGCTTAGTTACCACATTTCCTCTTTCAAGCGTCGATGTATGAAAATAAAAACGTGATTGGATGGGTGACCGTTTAGTGGCATAACATCTGAGCGCTTCCGGGCTTCGGAGGACACGTTAAATATTCGGTACCAGTTGTTATTGATTGATAGCAGTTGTTAAGCCATTTCAGAGGTCCTTGGGCGGCCTGATAAACTCTGACACCAGAGGAAAAAAATATTTCGGTCACATTCCCAGCCATTGCAGAATTACATTTTGTTGTTATTCCACAGGAACCGTACAATTTTCCGGGATAAAAATTATCCTATGTCCTATTCTAGGACCTTAAGTACCTACATACCTACATACCAAATTTCATCAAAATCCATTCAGCCGTTATGGAGCTGAGTGGTATAACAAACATACATACATACACACACACACACAAACACAGACTTTTGCATATATATGTACACACACAGTGTATATAAACATGATAAAATACGGCATNCAAATTTCATCAAAATCCATTCAGCCGTTATGGAGCTGAGTGGTATAACAAACATACATACATACACACACACACAAACACAGACTTTTGCATATATATGTACACACACAGTGTATATAAACATGATAAAATACGGCATTTTCGTCAATTTGTTATGTCAAACACAGTACTATGATCTCTTGTTGTTCGTACCGGTCCTGCTTTTAAAATGAGCATTATTGTTTTACAAATGATGGGATTGCGATAATAATATGAAAACAGTCTTCACGTAAAACTACGTCCTTTTTGCCGCCACCTGCTTAGAGTTTCACAGCTCTCCGTGTTCAAAAACTCGCAATGCTCTGTTTTTTCCCTTAGAACACTTGCAAATATTTTACCCGCAAAAAATGTTGTGTTATTACACTGTTTGGCTATGCACCACTTTATAGGCCATCGGTGGTTAGTCCACTACACTTATATTCACTAGAAACAAGAAAAATATTAAAAATTCCAANCAGCTCTCCGTGTTCAAAAACTCGCAATGCTCTGTTTTTTCCCTTAGAACACTTGCAAATATTTTACCCGCAAAAAATGTTGTGTTATTACACTGTTTTGCTATGCGCCACTTTATAGGCCATCGGTGGTTAGTCCACTACACTTATATTCACTAGAAACAAGAAAAATATTAAAAATTCCAANCCACTTTATAGGCCATCGGTGGTTAGTCCACTACACTTATATTCACTAGAAACAAGAAAAATATTAAAAATTCCAAACGCACACGTAGTTTCGTATAGTATGTGTATGTAAACAAGCATCGTGACATGTTAGATGTCACAGGCACATCAATGTGGTGGTGTCCGTTTTACCCACCCAAAACCAGGCTCTCTTCTTAACTGCGTTTTTCTCTAGCTATGCACGCATAAATAAAGAAAGGACCATACCGCGAGTCTTAAAATTTGTCATATTATCGCATGGCAAGCAGGAAAAACAACAAGAAATATCCCCATTGTGTATACCTTGTTTTACAATAAAAATTTATGAAATGTTCACTGATTGATACTAATACTTTACATTTTTATTTCAGGCATGCATTGTTGGGTACCACATGAAGAAAGTATTGTAACTTGGTGCGGGCAATAAGTATTGCTCTTTCTGTCATTATTACCAAGAGAGGGGGAAAACTGTTCCAATGCACACCTGTTATAAAAACTGGACTAAATCTTCCACCAGTATGGAGTCAGATATCATATTGGAAGGGTTCTGTGCTGGCATAGAAATGCATAATCTCATGCAAGTAGAAATGGTTTATATAATTTCACACGNATATTGGAAGGGTTCTGTGCTGGCATAGAAATGCATAATCTCATGCAAGTAGAAATGGTTTATATAATTTCACACGTGCTTTTCAAGTGGAATGAATGCTTTTTAGTAATACATCTGTACATATATATTTTTCAGAAATGAGCGGCTCATAGGTGATGGAGACNATATTGGAAGGGTTCTGTGCTGGCATAGAAATGCATAATCTCATGCAAGTAGAAATGGTTTATATAATTTCACACGCTCTTTTTAAGGGGAATGAATGCTTTTTAGTAATACATCTGTACATATATATTTTTCAGAAATGAGCGGCTCATAGGTGATGGAGACNGGGAATGAATGCTTTTTAGTAATACATCTGTACATATATATTTTTCAGAAATGAGCGGCTCATAGGTGATGGAGACAGCAGTGTTCACAGAAAGCTTATGGATACCATGCCATATGGTCCACTTATACAGATTCAGAAAATTGGATGCAAAAATCACTTGTTATGAAACTACAACACTCCTTTAATAGGGATAGTAACGAACTGTAAATCTGGAACTGTTAAAATGAGAAATGAGTTAAGGAAAAGGCTCTTAAGATTGCGGATTTCTGTGCAAACAGCAGTGGAGTACAGACATAGGCAACCAGGTCTAGAGGTGCAGAAAGTTGAAGAACTGAAGAAGGATATATTGAACGGATCATACCAAGTATATGGTAGTCACGAAGACTGCACGAGTCGTCATTACTTTTGTAATGGTGAGACTAAGGAAGGTGAAATCAATTCGGTGCCCCTTTTATCAGAATGTGGGATGTTTAACGAATTAATGTCTGCTGTAAATATCCTCTGCCACCATGCTAATTCACTCATCCAAAATGTTTCCAATAATCTCGCGGAGGTTTTCAATTCCGTGCTAGTCAAGTTTACGGGAGGCAAATAAATCTATTTTTCAAAGAGAGGTTCGTACACATCTCGCTGTTATGCAGCCGTTACATCGTTGAGCAGTAAGGAACTTCACTGGTATACTTATAAATATCTTACTCAGAGAAGTCCTGGAGTATACACAAAAAATGCATAGCACAAAAGAAGCAGCGTATTCTGAAAAAGCTGGAGAGGAAAAGGAAGCTCAATTATGCAACAAGCGGCCCAGATGAAGATTATGGTTTACTAGCTTCTACAACACCAGACATGTCTGACAAAGAACTTTGAAGATAAAAAGAGTGCTTTCTTGGAGTCCCTGAAATTGTCTGACGAAGAGTGTAAGAAATTATGCCAGGACGCTGTGCTGCAGACACAGTCGTATTTGTGGCAAAAAGAACATCGGGAAAGGATTACGGCTTCCAGGGCAGGAAAAATTTGCAAAATGAAAGAGAGTACTGCAAGAAGTAAGATGGTTCTTTCAATTCTATGTTCGGACTTGTCAGGAACTCGAGCAACAAAGCACGGCATTGAAAAGGAGAGAATCGCAATAGAAGAACTAGAACTACTTCCTGGTGATTGTGTACAGAAACCTGGACTGTGGGTAGATGGAGAGCTGCCATTTATAGGCGCCTCGCCAGATGGTTTACTTGGTGAAGATGGCTTAGTAGAGATAAAATGTTCTATCAGTGCTCGTGATTTGACCCCAGAGCAAGCAGTGGAGGAAAAGAAGGTTACTTTCCGTACTGTACACAAAGGACATATGAGCCTGAAGTCTGATCACAATTACATGTACCAGATAAAAACACGGCTTCGTGTGAGGGCCGTAAGTTCTGCATTTTTGTGTTTTGGACACCAGAGGGAATGTTGACAGAAAAAATGTTTGCCTGTGAACTATTCTGGCAGAAAAAAATCGAGCCCAAGATGACCAAGTTTTACACAGACTGTTTTGTCTATGAACTAATTAACCCACGGCACACACAAAACATGAAAATAAGGGAACTGAAAAAATAAAACTATTTGTAAGTGTTCTGAATGCTCAGTTTGTCTGCATTATGTTTATTGTGTACTGAACAAGACACTGCAGCATGTATATTATTGTAAACGACTGATATGTTATTTTAATTTTAGGGACTTAACATGTAAATATTTTATAGCATTTCAGAACCTCATCACACATAGAGTTAATAAATAAATACCTTTGTCTACATAGACAATGTTCAAAATATTTACCGCCTTGACTGATATTGAGGAAATCATTGTTCCCCTTGATTTGTGGACATTGTGTAATTTATTGTGAACCAACATTCATTCAGGAACAAATCAGAAACTGCCCCAAGTGACCGTGATTGGTAAGTCCGCGCATTCTCCATTATTGGATAAAAATGTTTTAATTACCCCATTTTTAAACAATTGCAGTTAAAACTTCACAAATTTTGTACAAAAATTCAAAAATGCAGATCAAATAATTACCTTGCGGGTAAACTTCTACAAGATGCTTGCATAAGAACTAAGNAACAAAAATTCAAAAATGCAGATCAAATAATTACCTTGCGGGTAAACTTCTACAAGATGCTTGCATAAGAACTAAGAAAACTTAAAATGTTTATTAGTCAAACACTGTTGAAAAAAAATTTGATCCATGTTTCATACGTATTTTATGGATATTTCATTATCCTGAATATCTATGTCATGTTACATAACAATAATGATATGGCGAGAGCTGTGCATCGATTTTCACATTTGTGTAATTTGTTACGTAGTTAAGAGAACTGCTCAAAACGTCCTTCTGTTACAACTACAGCGGACAATGAAAAATTAGTATGTAATTCAGGAAGTTGTAGGCTATTTGAAATGTACCTGTTTTATTAATAATTGTTAACTAAAAAATTACAGTTAAAAAAACCAACCGAATATCACACACCAGTCTGAAATAAAACGTGGTTTGCACTTGACAGTTTGGCGAAGTTATATTTCATGCAGAAGTTATTTTCCAAAAAGAAATTACTGTACTGGCTCTATAATAAGAATAAAATAATAGTTTCGGAGAGCAGATAACAAGGACAAGGCTACGTCTACTTTCTCTGCCTGACAAGATACATCAATTAAAACAATTATTCGTCACATGCCTTCTCATATTCACCACTGTGATCCACGTTACTGTGCAACATATTTACCAAAAAATAAAATCCTCTCTCACCTTTTAACCCGCCTAAGGTCGCTCCGCTCTGGATGCTGTCAGTTATCACCTGTTCTGTACAACGCTGAATGAATTGTCGCAAATGAATCTGCGTTAGCAACAGTTGAGTAATGGCACGCAGGCTGAGTGAGGGATTCGGAAAACTGGAGTCCAGGGACGGCTCGACGGAATGGGTTGGCCGATGTTAAGGTGGCTGCGGCACGTGCAGTTGATTTATATATGGCTGTGACGATGCTCCAGATAAATGTTTTGTAACCAATTACAATTCAATTAAGTGATAATAGTGTCCGTGCATTAGCCTAGCCATCTAGCAACAGACAAACACTTTCAAAAACAGCAAAGATAGTCTTCAGATAAATGTTTACCCACTTCGAGATATGTGTTTATATATATATATANCACTTTCAAAAACAGCAAAGATAGTCTTCAGATAAATGTTTACCCACTTCGAGATATGTGTTTATATATATATATAAACATACTCAATGGTACTTTATTGGACATTGGTTTTTAGCGAAGTTATACAACAGAATCATNTATATATATATAAACATACTCAATGGTACTTTATTGGACATTGGTTTTTAGCGAAGTTATACAACAGAATCATATGAATTGATGCACAAGCGTGGGGTGGAACGGGGAGGGGGTGGAGTGTTACAATCCCTCCCAAAGCGTGTGTAGGAAAAACATTTTAATTATAATTAAAAACAGTATTACTTTCACTTTGTATATAGCATGTCACCAATAACTAAAATAGAATGAACACGTTAAAATTTTCTTTTAATTGTGTGCACTAAGTGTTAAAATTTTTAAGAATGAAGTAAAAGGTTATTGTTGTATTTTTATGTTTGAAGTGAAACCACACCTACCCTAATTTTATTTTCTCCCAAAGCAAAATTCTCGTTGCACCACCAAATTTTCTTTTTAATACATCCAAACAAAAAATGTACTTTTTAAGTACCTAACATTTTGTAACACAATATGAAGGCAAATTATTAAATAAGCTGCATAGCTGTTCATGTTATACTGGAAATATGAAGTAAAAAATGGTCTTGCAAATTTTTAACAGACATTAAATTGTGTGAAATGAAACAGCAGTAGCCAACATTAAGATGCGTTTAAAATATACTCCAAAATATATGGCCATTTTTAAATAATCACGTTCACCCATTCCCCTCCACGGCTTGGAAACAATGACATTTGGCTATGCGCTTTGAGCCAGCGCCGCGCCGTGACCTTGCTGTCTTTCTTCCGTTCTTATCTTACTATACACACACACGCACACACGCACACGCATACACGTGCAAACACACATGCACACCCACACGCGCATGTGCACGGACACACAAACACACTCACACACTAACACACACACACATGCACACACGCATGTGCGTTGAGAGTTGGCCATGTTGGGTTTAAATGATATCACGCGATATCATGCCTCACTGGTTAGTCGCTGACTCAACACAAACTACGTGTAGCGCTTGATGCACCACGAGCGACGTCATTCTCTCATCTAGCCTCGCCACAGCCGGGGCCCCCTCCTAAGAATAGCCATTACGCCATACATGCCATAAGACGCCATGAAGCCAGGGATGGCTTATCCAGCTGTTGCTGCCTGTTGTGCTGCAACCCGCTTCGCATCACGTCGCCGCACCACCCCTCCAGCACCTGGCGCATGAGGGGAAGTAGCCGCAGCGCTCTTTTACTCTCCCCTCTTCTTCGTGTCCCTCTCTCTACACCCCGCAATCCCTGTGCTGGCCCTGTGAGCCGAGTATAAATACGACCCGCAGTCCTCAGTTCAAGGCTCTCTCACACCAGTCCACTTACCCGGTGTTACTCTGCCCAAGAGAACACAGACGGCTGTCTCACATGTCTAGCCGCAGAACGTCACGTTGCCCGAGCGCTCATCGAGAAGCCTTCTCGTTTTCGCAGAACGTCACGCTGTCTGAGCATCCATCGATTTTTTCAAGTCGTTACTGCCTTTCGCAGTCCTGTCGAGAGTTCTACTATGCACGACACAGTCTCGCTGCCCGCCCCAGCATACAGAAGCCGCCATGCTTCCAGCTACCTTGTAGCTCACCTACGGCTATCACGAGTATGAGTACCGCTGAACTGCAACAACCCATTACGAGTGACGAGATGAACCACCAGCTGCAAGGGAAAGCTGTGGAACAGCTGACCCAAATTATCCAAGAACACTGCCGAGTGTTCAAACAATGCAGTACGCTGTGCCAAACAGCCACGATCTCGCACAAAATACACCTAACCTGCTCCCACTTAATCCACAACCGACCAGGTGAAGTCTCCGCCAAACGCAAGGGGATAATAGAGCAGTATATCAAATAAATGAAACAGCTGGGTATCATCGAGCCCTCAGACTCTGAGTACAATGCTCGAGCTGTCCTCATACCGAAGAAAGACAGCACACTAAGGTTCTGCGTCAACTACTTAGACCTGAACCAGATCACAACGGGAGCTGCAATCCAACCCCCACTGCACTTTGCAGCATAACCCCCCGGGAACGAGCTCAAGCCACCCATCAGCTGGAGAGTCCTCACCTCCCAGCTCCCTCCCACTCCCTCTTTCAGTCCCCGATCAAGACAGCCGGGCGACCGCACCCGATTGTGACCGACTTCCGCTGAGACAGGTGCATTCTACTAAGGATTGCTAATCGCTGGTTTCAGTGCCGCCGGACCAGCAGCCTTCCCCAGGCTCACCGCAGCACTACCAGCAGCCACTCCAGGCCACCTTCAGCAAAGGTAAACCCGTGGCTGTGTACCGCCCAGTTTGCCGGATCGCTAAGCCCACATTTGACTTTGTGCCAAGTTCTCAGGTGACGCGCCCTGTATTGTATACCGGCCGGACCCCGGTCAGCCAGTAGTATAGTTAGCCAGTGATAAAAACCCATGTCTCTGACCAACACGTCAAAACTTGCCCGACTGTGACGTCGCCGCCAACCAATCCACGCCACGAGTCAACGTACTCGTTTAATAAAACATGGCCCTTTTGTTTCTCACTTGCAGGAACTATAGAAGGCTGTGTAATAAAATAAACTATCATCTCAGGCTACCGGCAGTGAACAGCAAGAAACTAACAACGCTGACTGGAAATGGCACGGTGACACCATGCCGCCTGCCAGGAACCAAAAAATGTTTCACTCTACCCATAATTTTCATTTGACGTTGTAATGCGGTTCATTTTCTTTCGTTTAACGGGACTTCGTAATATTTTATTGGGATTTGAAATTAAAGCAGTGGGAGTTAGTTTATCGTGGTAGAAAGTTTATCGGCCATACGTTTGCCATTTTGGAAAATTTTAGTTTTTGTTATGTGTCAGCATTAGTGATAGAAGCTTTCCGAAATGCATCAACAGTTTGTGTTCTAGAAGGTTTGGATTATCTTTTACTGCGACGCAGTTCGGCTAGCGTGGGAAAGCAGTTGCCAGCATCCGCTATGCCCTTATTTGGTCATGGTTGGTAGTACTTTAAGCAAAGGGGGGTGATACGCACGCAGCAACTAATACGCCGTGTGTATATCGCCCACCAGCAGTAGACTCTCAGTGCTCCAGCAGTAGACCACCGACAAGCAGTCGATAACCAGGACTCGCTGAAGCAGCGTCGGGCGTGGTGCAAACCCCCCTCACTGGCAAACTAACTGGAACTTGCTCGTTTATTTCTCTGCCGGTGTGAGAGGTCGTTGCCTCTGCTTTTCTTCGGGTGATGCAAGTTTTAATTACGTGAATTAAAAAATAAACCACTGCGACGCTGCTTACTACTTTTTCTGTTTGTCTGTAAAATCTGTTCGTACTCTGCATACAGGACGATTGTATGTGAACTGGTTCAATTGAGTGATAAATAAAAGTACAGAACAAATAAACTGGAACTTGGCTATTTTTGTTTGGCGCCTTTAAAGAGTTTCATGCTTCTACCCAACTGAGCTAACGGAGTTGTAATTTCCATTTGTCATACCTTGACTTGGAGTATTACAAATACGGCGGCCCTAACACCAGACGTGGAACAATACAACATTAATTTCTGGCAACTCTCATACCTTACGGGTGGGTTTCGTGAACACTCAGGGGAAGATACAGTTATGCAGCACCATGTGGGTGTCACAACTGCATTTATCATGTTACTGGTATTGACAACATAGGACCGACCAACTGTACATAGAAGAGGCCATTCTGGCAGTTATTTATTTACTTAACTTCCATATAAATTTATGAAATTGAGAGGCTTCTTTGATAACTTGGCGATAGTGCTGATCACTTTTAGTTTTGTTTTATTTCTTGCAACTTCATGGGAGGTATCAGCTCTCAAGACCTCGATGTTAAGAGCCGCCCAAATCTCTTCACTCACTCATTCATGGGAAATACTTTTTAACGAACCACATGGTAACTCACTTTCCACTCATTTAATTAAAATTGCAAGGCCATATAAAATAAAAAATGGCACAGGTTATCAACAATCATTCACNTGCAAGGCCATATAAAATAAAAAATGGCACAGGTTATCAACAATCATTCACAAAATCAATGCAAAACCATTACTAAATCAAAATTAAAAAAAACTGTGGCTCAAGTTGTTAGCAAACTGTAATCAAAATTAAGAGAAATCCAAAAACCATGCACAAACCCAAGTCGTAATAAGCAAAGAGAGAAAGAAGGTATCCACAAGNAAAATTAAGAGAAATCCAAAAACCATGCACAAACCCAAGTCGTAATAAGCAAAGAGAGAAAGAAGGTATCCACAAGCAAGCGACACCACAGTGACAAGACAAGTGTGTGACGCACGATAGCAGCATCGTGAGTGGAAATACTCTGATGGATGATGGGGAGGGGGTGAGCAGAGTAAATAGGTATTGGTTAGCTGACAACCTGTAGGGGAGGTGGTGGTGTTTATTTTTATGTATGCCCAGCTTGCAATATAGTGCTTTCCAAAAGAAATGCAATGCACAGCAAACAAAAAAAAGTGCAACAAAATTATTTCCCAACATATTACCCTGAAATTTTCCACTTTATTAATCTGAATTTTTCATGATTCCTCAAAAAACGTGTAAAATAGAGCTGGTCGTAATAAATGGGGTCACAGTAGTGAGGTTATGCTGTATTTTACCTGAAAACTTTAAAATGGGCTGTTTCTCTTTTGTAAAACCTACCACTATGCTTTGAAAAAATAAGTGACACGTGCAACATAAAGATAACTTTTTTGTAGGTTGGTTCTTTCTTGCACAACTATGTCTAAATTACAAAAAACCTTGACAATATGATACAATCATTGGCTGAAGTCAAATGATTATTTGCGTGTTGTTGCAGCAGTTTCTGGAGCTAAATAATAGAGCTACAGGCCAAGATCTGTATAACAGACCTCTCATTCTTGACCAATCTAAAGACTAGATGGTATGATACATATTATGAAGTGGCTGAATGAATATGTAGACACATGCAAATATTGTGTTATTATGTGGTAGTACGTTACACTTCACAGTCCTCTATACATTACAGTCTGTAGGAGCCGCGGTGGTGTAGTGGTCAGACTACGCACCTCCAATCTAGGCAAACCAGGTTCAATTCCCAGCGGGGTCGCTCCCAGATTTTTGCACATAGGAATTGTGTCGAACGATGCTGCTGGTCAGCTGATTTTCTCTGGGATCTCCTACTTCCCCCACCCTTGCATTCCAGCACTGCTGGTAACGACCTCGCTGTTAATAGTTGTCCAGATATCTCCACTCCGCTCCATTACAGTCAGTGTAAATTGTTCGTTGGCTTCTGCTAAGCAGAAGTNATAGTTGTCCAGATATCTCCACTCCGCTCCATTACAGTCAGTGTAAATTGTTCGTTGGCTTCTGCTAAGCAGAAGTAATATTTTCTCTTCAGAGTTGTTTGCATGCCATTGGACCATCCCACCCTTTGTTGTTTATTAATATTCCAGAATTATACAGAACATGTCAAACAAGTTCTAGTCCCAATGAAAATACCTGGACAATTGCACAAGTGTTTGAAATCTGTCTATAATACATCCGAATTACACAAATTGTGCATGTCTCTTTGAATATGGAAATGAGAAACAGGAGGAAACCTCTATCTTATCAAAGAGNATAGTTGTCCAGATATCTCCACTCCGCTCCATTACAGTCAGTGTAAATTGTTCGTTGGCTTCTGCTAAGCAGAAGTTATATTTTCTCTTCAGAGTTGTTTGCATGCCATTGGACCATCCCACCCTTTGTTGTTTATTAATATTCCAGAATTATACAGAACATGTCAAACAAGTTCTAGTCCCAATGAAAATACCTGGACAATTGCACAAGTGTTTGAAATCTGTCTATAATACATCTGAATTACACAAATTGTGCATGTCTCTTTGAATATGGAAATGAGAAACAGGAGGAAACCTCTATCTTATCAAAGAGTTCATTACAAGAACCACATGCAAATATAAATCTGAAAAATTCCCAGCCCAATGAAGCCGGCAATGTGTGCTGTGGACTTAGGAAATGACAGTCTAGCAAACTCCAGTAACTGGACTGGGCAGTATTACTTGGCATATGTGGTGGAAAATGTTAGCAAAAACAATGTGAGTCGAGCTGTACCTACCTTGTAGTCGTACTGAACTTGGGCAACATGGCGCGTCGTTACTGGTATCTCCACCACAGCCGAGCCAATGATGGAGGTTTCTGTGTTGGTCTTATCGTAGGTGTACTTGGAGTCGAACAACGCAGTGTTGTTTGGCCAGAACGCCTCTAGGTATCTCTGGTTCTCACCCCTACAGCATCCCCCACCATCACACACACACCAAATGAGTATAGGCAAGATTATATGGTGAATAGCAATAAAACTGAAATAAAACCAATAAAGATGTTAATACTCTACCTAACACAAAAATGAATTTAAACACAAAATAAAACAAAATTTAGTCAAAATATATGCACTTATAATTAATAAAACAAATATTAATAAAAATAATATAAATTTTAAACTCAGTTTCCCAAACACACTAGAAGATAGGGAAAGAGAAAAAATCAATTTTCAGCTGTTAACATTGAAGTTGAGTGAATAACAGCAATAANACACACTAGAAGATAGGGAAAGAGAAAAAATCAATTTTCAGCTGTTAACATTGAAGTTGAGTGAATAACAGCAATAAGTACTGCATTCTGAACTAAAATTTTAATTTAATGAGATAAGTGAAGTGTAAAAACTAATATAAAATCAGTTCTGTTTCCATGATGAAATGTTTATTTTCCATAAAGTCATGCTCAAGCAATTATTGTATGAAAAAGAAAGAAAATCTANTGTTTCCATGATGAAATGTTTATTTTCCATAAAGTCATGCTCAAGCAATTATTGTATGAAAAAGAAAGAAAATCTACACTGTCTAGGGGATTTCAACATGTATGCTAGAAAAAGTCAAAGCCCTAAAATGTGAATTTTTTTTTTAAATCTGTGTTAATGATCAGCGTTACCTTCATTCCAATAAAATGCCTTATCCCATTTATGTAGTTGCATAACATCTATTAAAATTCTTTAAAGAAAGTAGAGAAAATAAAAAAATTTTTAAAAAAAACTCTATTAAATGCGTTTATAATACGTAAATCTTTTAGAATGATAAAAGACGCAATACACAATTTTTAATGATGAAATCTGTGTTCAAATAACACCATAAAACCTTGCCTCTACACATGAGCAGGACAGATGGCTGGCCCGACAGTGAAGAGACAAATGGAGAATGGATGTGAATTTAGTCGGCAGCAGAAATCAAACTGAGATCACTCGATGCTAATAACTCAACACATCCACATTTACAATGAAAGCCTACGCATTACTTTTAAATAGCTGTTACCGCAGACAATCTCCAGAAAGATCACTAAAAAACAAACTATATCTACATATGGTAAAATTAATTTCACATCCTCAGGCCTCTACATAATGAATATTTTTGGTTTTTGTGCTGCAAAATCGTTTCTCATTTCATTGTACGGCATTCAAGAACACCACTTAAAGCTGCTAACACTTTAAGGTTCCACAATCAATTTATTTTTAAAGAGTCCTCTAGGTAAACCACTTTCATAGGAAATAGAAAATGATTACATTATAGATGCAGTAAACCATCTGAAATGGACACAGACTTACGTATCTAATTGTGTCTTCTTAATTAGGTTTATATAACTGTCAAACTTCAACATCACCACCATACTTATTTTGTAAAGAACATATTAATTAGTGTGTCATCTTAAAATGATTAAAAAATCACAATATTTTCTACAGAAATGAAAAACATTTACCAAATTAAGTTAGTGGCAGAAAAATATTATTTCACAGCAGTAAACTATAACCTGACCATTGTGACATTTATTGCAACCACATATCCTTTATAACTTGATTTTGTGGAACTATACAAATTTGGGTTTTAAAAAAAAAGTTAAAATTTGAGGTAAATCAGCTGAAAAATAAGTTTCTTGCACTTTTTTGGTTACTGCATGTTGCATTTCTCTAGGCGAGTACTGCACTACANTGTTTCCATGATGAAATGTTTATTTTCCATAAAGTCATGCTCAAGCAATTATTGTATGAAAAAGAAAGAAAATCTAAACATCAAAATGTATGCTAGAAAAAGTCAAAGCCCTAAAATGTGAATTTTTTTTTTTTATCTGTGTTAATGATCAGCGTTACCTTCATTCCAATAAAATGCCTTATCCCATTTATGTAGTTGCATAACATCTATTAAAATTCTTTAAAGAAAGTAGAGAAAATAAAAAAAATTTAAAAAAAAACTCTATTAAATGCGTTCATAATACGTAAATCTTTTAGAATGATAAAAGACGCAATACACAATTTTTAATGATGAAATCTGTGTCCAAATAACACCATAAAACCTTGCCTCTACACATGAGCAGGACAGATGGCTGGCCCGACAGTGAAGAGACAAATGGAGAATGGATGTGAATTTAGTCGGCAGCAGAAATCAAACTGAGATCACTCGATGCTAATAACTCAACACATCCACATTTACAATGAAAGCCTACGCATTACTTTTAAATAGCTGTTACCGCAGACAATCTCCAGAAAGATCACTAAAAAACAAACTATATCTACATATGGTAAAATTAATTTCACATCCTCAGGCCTCTACATAATGAATATTTTTGGTTTTTGTGCTGCAAAATCGTTTCTCATTTCATTGTACGGCATTCAAGAACACCACTTAAAGCTGCTAACACTTTAAGGTTCCACAATCAATTTATTTTTAAAGAGTCCTCTAGGTAAACCACTTTCATAGGAAATAGAAAATGATTACATTATAGATGCAGTAAACCATCTGAAATGGACACAGTCTTACGTATCTAATTGTGTCTTCTTAATTAGGTTTATAGAACTTTTTTTTTAAATTACATATGTGACTTTATGAAACCATTCTGAATTACAGCCATGTTGTCGTGTAACACCTTTTGAGTAGAAGCCTCGCTGACCCCCTTCGCGAACGCCTACCAGTTGACACGTGTCACGAGACAGGTGAACAGCCAGAACGAATTGCAGTTACACATGTCAAGGTTGTGCCGAGTAAGAGCTGGCATATCGCCGGAGCACCCGGATAGTGCTACGTAAATACGAAGGAAAGCGGGAGAAATTGCAGAGCCAAGCAAGAGCACCTCTAGCAAGCCCGTGAGATCAGTTGAGCGCCGAGATATCACAAAATAATCATGTGTATTTCGCCGGAAATCAGAAAGCACGCACCGCGGAGAAATAGCTGACAGAGTAAGCTAGGGGCAAGGTGCCACCTTCCCCCCCGCCCACCAACCATCAGGAACCAGAGCACGTTTTGTGAAAGGCATTGTTCTGTTTTCGTCCCACCACCCCCTCCTCCAACAAGGTGACACGTGCCGAGACTTAGGGAGGGAAACTGGAGAGCATATAACCTGACCATTGTGACATTTATTGCCACCACATCTCCTTTATAACTTGATTAACTTTATTTTGTGGAGCTATACAAAAAAGGGGTTAAAAAAAAGTTAAAATTTGAGGTAAATCAGCTGAAAAATATGTTTCTTGCACTTTTTTGGTTACTGCATGTTGCATTTCTTTTGGTGAGTAATGCACTACAAGCTGCATACATCTAAAAATAGTTCCCCCCCACCCCCAGTTGTCATTGCNTGACTCTGCCCACCCCTCCCCCCTAGCCGTCATAGTGTTTCCACATGTGATGTGATTACCATTACGTCACATGCTTATCATGCAGTTGTGATCTCGCTTCCATGTTGATATGCTACCTTCTCTCTTTGCATGTTATAACAAATTGTATTTGGACAGAGTTTTTAGATTTCTCTTGATTACGGTTTGTTGATGATTTAAGTTACCACGCTTAGATTTTCGGACTCTGGTTTGGTAACATTTTGATTTTGTAAACAATTGGTGATGTCCCACTCAATTTTTTTTCAATTTCAATTTGGTAATATTTTTGGCTTGATTTTGTGAATGATTGTTGATGACCTGTGCTGTTTTTTTTTTTTTTTTTTTTT
>NQII01000272.1:613574-643639 GCA_002778355.1 Clitarchus hookeri | reverse complement strand
TTTTTTTTTTTTTTTTTTTTTAAATCGACTTGCAATTTCAATAAAATGAGAGGAAAGTGAGCTAGCTAGTCACTCATTAAAAAGTACGAGATCATCAGGAAGTGAATGAGAAGAAGATTTCGAAAATGGAGATTGCGCATCCTGAAGTTGAATTTCTTCTTTCTTCCATTTGCATATCCTTCCCCCACATGTCAATGTAAACACTACCCTGAGATTTCATTTATTGTTTAAATCCACTATGCAAGAGTCTGCTGTTCACTAAACAAATAAAAATGTAACACATAATCAGAGTTATGGTGAATAACATACTATATTTACTTGTGTAAGCAAATCATATTTTGAAATAATGTTGTTGATAAAAATTAGGGTGGTGTATTTACACTAAATGTATACAAATGTTATGCAGAGTTTACTTTGCACAAACGTTAAATATTGAACTTGCACTACCACCAAGTCGTCAAAGAAACCTCCCAACACCGTAAATGTTATTTGAAAGTTAAGTAAATAAATAGCATGATAGGTGGCTTGTTTTGTTTCTGTGCGCTGTAAATACCCATAATGGCTTAGCAAGGTGATATGACATGGGCACGGGGAAGGACAAAGTTGCTAGAATGAAGTATTGGTCAATGGAGTGGCTAGTCACGAGAAATGACATCTGGAACTGTAAACTGTAATGCAGGTCATCTTCCCATAACTGTACCTTCCCCTCTGCATCCATAAAACCTGCATCCAAGATATGGAAGCTGTCAGGAAGGAACGCTGAATGAAAATGAGTGATGGAGATAAATTAATTATTTTATTCCCAGCAAGCAGTGTGCGTCGCTGCATCACTGCCAGATTCATAGTTGCCAGTTCCCCATACTCGTTGCCTGGTCGTCCACTGAAGACTTGCTTACGCAAGATGGCAGATTCTTTGCTATGATCATTACTTTACTACACAGTATCCCCTAGTTACAGCAAGTGAGAAACAATAGAAACCTGTTTTATTAAATGAGTATTTACATTTATGTACATTGTATTTAATATGGTTCACCACTGCACATACATAAATTTTTTCTGTAGCAAACATATTGCAATAAACTAAATACACTACAGTGGATTTCACTGTAACGTTTTTCGTGGCAATACTAAGTTAAAATGATTTGCCTCTCACAGCAGCATTTCAGTTGTGACAAGTAAATAGACTTGTCACACTGACATATCTATTGCAACACCTTTTAACTTTGGAATTAGCAAGGTGGAGAGGCTAGTATAAGTCAGGATTACTTTATTTATTTTAATTCTGGAAATTGAAACCTCACTAGGAAAATCAACTATTGATTAATTAAAACTCATGCCGAAAATTTTACAATAAAAACACAAAATTGTTCCATCATTTTCATTAAATTTTATTTCAGCAACATTACGAAATAATAGAATAAGTCAAAATACAGTACACCTCAACCAAAAAGCGTTTACAGCCATTTACGTGGATCGTGAAATGTCCTCCCTTTTACACAATAAAAAGCTTATTTAAAAAAAAAATTAAAATTAACAATAGTGATTTGTGCCCAAAGTTTGCATAAGTACTTATTTGTATGCTAATTTTTAACAGGACATGGAAGGAAACAGAAAAAGTGAAGTTCGGAGGTATTTAAATGTTAAACAAGATGGTCCCTCACAAAGCCTTTTGCAAACTGTGTAAAGTGCATATTTCACGAGGTGGTAAAATTTTTTGATGGTCTCTAATGCCATATAAAAAATTACAAATGAAATGATTTGTATCGGCACCATCTGCGAGATCTGCCACAAAATATCGGTATCAGTAATATCGGCAAAATGGGGTTTGTACCCATCTCTAAAAATAATAATACCAACAATATAATATTCACTACTTTCAAACATTTGTCAGACCATGCTTTCTTGTGCTGGAGGAAGTACAAGCCACCACACAACTTGTGATGTAGTTTCCAAAACTACTTGTATGATGCTGAGAGTAAGAGTGCAGTACATTACCCACANCACCACACAACTTGTGATGTAGTTTCCAAAACTACTTGTATGATGCTGAGAGTAAGAGTGCAGTACATTACCCACAAACTCCTTCCATATTTTTTTATGATCTCATAATCTCTCAAGCAATACTGTGGCAGTGTAAATTTAACATGACCTTTATCCCAACCACCCGACCAAACAGTCACGAGAGGCGACTCACATCTGCGTCAAAGTCCTGAAGTGTGCCCCGACATGGGAGAGGGCGTCAAATGGGGTGTTGGTCCTCACCGTCCCATTCATGTTGGAGAAACTGTGGTAGTCGACATGCGCGGTCATGAACGGTCTGCTCGCAGGGCAAAACATGTTCACTCTGCAACAAGACCACAAATAGACTGACAAACTTCAAATTAAAACTGAACAAGTTTCACAAAACATACAATGAAACCAATTCAATACAAACCTCAAGGAAGCAGGATTTTTGCAGTTAATAAATGAGGTTTGTATTGTCAGGTGTCCCAATTAAATAAAAAATTTCAAAAATTAAAATGTTGACTCTGTGATTCAACATATATAGGAATACGACATTCTTACCGCCACGATAACTTTATTTACGTAAGTGGACAAGGCATTACATTGTAATACAAATTAACCTTAAATTCTCTACTTCACTCCAAGAGGAAGTTCACTTTACTTTGATGAGAACTTTGTATTAAAGAGGGTTTTTAATAATGAGGTTTCACTGTAACTGCAACAAACTTCTTCAAAACTTCTTAGGCACAATTCAAGACATAGATATTATATTGCTGTTTAGTTCGATCGTAGGTGGCAGTCATAAAGAAATTATGAGAAACGAACCCATACCATAGTGAGACAAGGTCCAGTTGTATAGCTTTTCTCTGTATAACTATAATACTTAAAGTCAAACTCCAAACGTCATCTAACACTGACCGGAGTGCAATACACATTACCTGACATTACGCAGCTGCCCATCACAGTCGTGGAACAGTTTAACCACTAACGTNCTGACCGGAGTGCAATACACATTACCTGACATTACGCAGCTGCCCATCACAGTCGTGGAACAGTTTAACCACTAACGTGTCCTCCTGGTATTTTGGGGTGTTCAGCATGTACAGAACATCGACCAAGTTTCCTGCCCTGGTCATACTAAAGATGTTGTTGATGGATTTTAAGTTCTCTTCACCCCATTTGATCGTGTAGAATCCATTCATGTCTTTTCCGTTGTTCAACAACTTACAAGGATCAGAAACGATACCACAGTTAGTTGCTGAATAAATATGAGGCTAAATGTACACCTAGACTAATACTCTTTAATTAAAATGATGATGGAAAATTAACATACTTNTGAATAAATATGAGGCTAAATGTACACCTAGACTAATACTCTTTAATTAAAATGATGATGGAAAATTAACATACTTAGATTGTAGTTATTTCTGCACTATTAAAACCAACCTTTGAAAAAAAAATCCTCTGCCCAAAAACTGTGTAAAGGGGCTGCGGTGGCTGAGCAGTTAGCCTGCTCGCCTACCACAAAGGCGAACCGGGTTCAATCCCCGGCCGGGTCACTCCCGGATTTTCGCATGTGGGAATCGAGCCAGATGATGCCGTTGGTCGGCAGGTTTTCTCGGAGATCTCCCGCTTCCCCACCCTTTCATTCCAGCGCTCCTCCATACTCACCTCAATCACCCTTATCGGCTCTCAAGACCTTGCTGTTAAGAGCCGCCCAAATCTCTCCACTCACTCATAACTGTGTAAAGTTTAATGCAATTACTAACTGATACTATCTACACTAATGGTGAACAATAAAGGTTTTATGAACATTTTTGCTGTTCCTGAAATATTCTGTTTCAGACGTTTACAAAGTTTTAGAGTAATAGCAATGATAAGAATTTACTTTGCACTGGAATGTGATCACAATGTTTTAATGGCTCTCATTGGCAAAAAAAAACTCAGCAGCAGCAAGTAAAAAAAACAAACACAACACTCCCACATAAAATTAAAATTTTTTTTCCTGCATGTCTGTGCTAATAAGAAAGTTCATACGAGCATAAATGTGTAACTATCTTTTCTTAATCATTTCACATTTGCAGCATTATAACTTTCCACAACTATTGATAGAATGCTTTACCTGATATAAGGCAGATCCTACAGATACAGTTACAGATATTCCACTGAATCTCCAAGGTTCATGACACTAGAGAAGTTTAGGAAACTTTTATTAAGCAGGTTTTACTGTCACATGAAACTGAATCAGAATAGAATTTCTGCGTGGATAAAATTTTCATGTTGCACATCTGATTACAAGAAAACTCGAAAACAATTCCTATAAAGTTTTGGATATCAGGATTCTGCAAGCAAAAAATGTGAGTGTATGCACGCACTCTCATACAAAAAACAAATAGGTATCTCTGAGTACTTTATTTTTGCTACCAATATATACAGTAAATAAATATGCAAGCACATTGAGACCAAGACAGCTTTCTTGTTAGAATCAATGGACGGGAGAGAACAAGGANTGAATAAATATGAGGCTAAATGTACACCTAGACTAATACTCTTTAATTAAAATGATGATGGAAAATTAACATACTTTGATTGAAGTTATTTCTGCACTATTAAAACCAACCTTTGAAAAAAAAATCCCCTGCCCAATAACTGCGTAAAGGGGCTGCGGTGGCTGAGCGGATAGCCTGCTCGCCTCCCACCAAGGTGAACCGGGTTCAATCCCCGGCCGGGTCACTCCCGGATTTTCGCATGTGGGAATCGAGCCGGATGATGCCGTTGGTCGGCAGGTTTTCTCGGGGATCTCCCGCTTCCCCCGCCCTTTCATTCCAGCGCTCCTCCATACTCACCTCAATCACCCTTATCGGCTCTCAAGACCTTGCTGTTAAGAGCCGCCCAAATCTCTCCACTCACTCATAACTGTGTAAAGTTTAATGCAATTACTAACTGATTCTATCTACACTAATGGTGAACAATAAAGGTTTTATGAACATTTTTGCTGTTACTGAAATATTCTGTTTCAGACGTTTACAAAGTTTTAGAGTAATAGCAATGATAAGAATTTACTTTGCACTGGAATGTGATCACAATGTTTTAATGGCTCTCATTGGCAAAAAAAAAACTCAGCAGCAGCAAGTAAAAAAAACAAACACAACACTCCCACATAAAATTAAAATTTTTTTTCCTGCATGTCTGTGCTAATAAGAAAGTTCATACGAGCATAAATGTGTAACTATCTTTTCTTAATCATTTCACATTTGCAGCATTATAACTTTCCACAACTATTGATACAATGCTTTACCTGATATAAGGCAGATCCTACAGATACAGTTACAGATATTCCACTGAATCTCCAAGGTTCATGACACTAGAGAAGTTTAGGAAACTTTTATTAAGCAGGTTTTACTGTCACATGAAACTGAATCAGAATAGAATTTCTGCGTGGATAAAATTTTCATGTTGCACATCTGATTACAAGAAAACTCGAAAACAATTCCTATAAAGTTTTGGATATCAGGATGCTGCAAGCAAAAAATGTGAGTGTATGCACGCACACTCATACAAAAAACAAATAGGTATCTCCGAGTACTTTATTTTTGCTACCAATATATATAGTAAATAAATATGCAAGCACATTGAGACCAAGACAGCTTTCTTGTTAGAATCAATGGACGGGAGAGAACAAGGAGAGAAGGTTTACCTTTCCCGTCAGCTGGTATTTCTTCTTGGTAGTGTAAGTTTGGTACCAAACATCCTTGAACATGAGAGAGTAATCCTTGGTGTATTGCACCTCGCCGTGAACAGAGTGGATATCAAACCCAGGTGGCGGGAGTTTCAAATTCACTGTCGCCGACATGTTGTTGGTGGAGACAGCAGCCACGGAGCAGTTGGCCCCAGACCTGAACACACATTACCATTGGGTAGTTAGTCACTGGTATCTGTCTCGACAGTCTAGCGCAGAGTACAGGCAATGATGGTCACGCTGTTATGCCACTGGCGTCTCACTGGGATACACCTGGACTTTCACATGTGTAAAATGTGGCAGATGTTCCTGTTGGCCTGCGGGTTTCCTCAGGGTACTCCCGTTCCTAACGCCCCTGAATTTTGTTGCTGTTGCTTCTAAGAGTCACATTCCATGCCACTTTTCAGAGATGACAGGCACTTGGGAGTTCAAAAGCTGATCACTCAGTGAATGCTGACCTACCGTTAGGTACTTCCTTTGTATGCATTTTTATTATTTTATAGCATGAAGTAACTAAATATAAGCACATGCCATTTTATTCACTAGGAATACTGATGGCTTTGGCACATACAGCCAAGATATTAAAACTAACTTTAAATGAGCCTTCATCTGGAAAGGGGCANCACATGTGTAAAATGTGGCAGATGTTCCTGTTGGCCTGCGGGTTTCCTCAGGGTACTCCCGTTCCTAACGCCCCTGCATTTTGTTGCTGTTGCTTCTAAGGGTCACATTCCATGCCAATTTTCAGAGATGACAGGCACTTGGGCGTTCTACTCTAAAGCTGATCACTCAGTGAATGCTGACGTACCGTAAGATACTTCCTTTATATGCACTTTTATTATTTTATAGCATGAAGTAACGAAGTATAAGCACTTGCCATTTAATTCACTAGAAATACTGATGGCTTTGGCACATACAGCCAAGATATTAAAACTAACTTTAAATGAGCCTTCATCTGGAAAGGGGCATTTTATTAGATCCCACAAACTTGGTTTCCTGTACAATCTTGTCCAGTCTCTTCCTAGCACCGATGATCTAGAGTGGATGGAGTCCTAACGTAAATGCAACAAGTGCCACTGGCTTGTCTCTCAAGATGCCTGCGCTTAGACTGCTGGCACGGCCCAGCCGGCAGCAGCTGATATCAGTGACGACCTGGATGTGTACAAACTGTTCCAAAAATATTTATCATGCATCTGCAAACCCGCAAAATATTATACGGAGACTAATGTTTTTATCACTGTATCAGGCTGCGGCAGGCTGCACACGCAGCTACGTCTCCCCTCGCTGGCCGCACCCCACGCCCTGTAAATTCACCCGCCAGCAGTTGTGGCACTAACAGTACCTTCCCACAGCTCATACTCCACCTACAGTGTATGTTTGCAGAACTACACACTAAAGATATGTGATCTTCTTGAGATGTGGCCATCTTGGCAGAGACTAGGGAAACATACAAAATGTCTTCACATACCATCTGTAAATTACAAAAACAATGCGTGAAATGCACTGCCACATACTTGTAAAAACTTGCAAGAAATGAGAGGAGAAA
This sequence comes from Clitarchus hookeri, assembly GCA_002778355.1. Taxonomy (NCBI): domain Eukaryota; kingdom Metazoa; phylum Arthropoda; class Insecta; order Phasmatodea; family Phasmatidae; genus Clitarchus; species Clitarchus hookeri. The sequence continues at coordinate 636,350 of NQII01000272.1, read as the reverse complement.
GGTCACTACGTACTGCCAGCTGTCCCTGTTGAGGTTGATGCCGTATCCCAGGGAGAGCCGCTGGAAGGACTTCCTGGGGTTGCGGAAGAACACGTCCGCTTGAGCGTGCTTATCCACGCTCTCCGAATGGTACGTCGTAAGAACGCTCAAGGCCATGTTCTCCATGTAGTACCATGACCACTGAGTGGCAAACTCACCCTGGTACTGTGCTATGTCAAATGACGTTTTCAGCACGCCAGTTTTCAGATTCTTCCTGAAAAAAAAAAAATGAAAATTACATCTAATATTACTATACTTGATTTCTTGGAAGTTAGAAGAAAACAATTTACCATCTAACTTAACACGTGCCTCCAGACTAATACAACACATGTAATCAGTCCTCAGACATCTGTTGAAAACCACTGATTGTAACAGCATAAATAAAGATTGGTCTGCCCACTAAAATCTCAATTATGTACTTTCATACCTAAGTAATGAGAAAAAGATATTCTGGAAAAAATTTTCCAGATCACACAAGTGTTACTTACACATTAAAAACACAATCCTGTCTGCATGGAAAGTGCCATTATTGAAGACAAATATACCATACTGATACCGGACAAGTGGGTAGTGGAATGGGTTGGGGACTTCCTCAGGGGGCGAATACAGAGGGTGAAAGTGGGAGAGGCAATATCGGAGGAAGGAGAGGTTACGTCAGGGGTGCCGCAGGGAAGCTTGCTGGGCCCTTTGTTGTTTACCACAATGGTAAATTACATGGGTTTGGGGATTAGGGGTAAATAAGATTGTTTGCAGATGATTGTGTATTGTATGCAGTGGTAGGAGGGGGTGAAAACATGCAGGCAGACATTGACAGGATATAATTGTGGACCATGGAGAATAAAATGAAGATAAATGTAAGAAAAACTAAGGTAGTGAAGTTTACAAGGAAGAAGGTGATAAGCAGGGACATGTACGGATGGGAGGGGCAAGAGATAGAAGAAGCAGCAGAATATAAGTATCTAGGGATTGTATTGCAGGGAGACCTCAGATGGAAAAAACCGGTAGAGAGGGTGGTTGCAAAGGGAAGAAGGGCTTTGGGTATGTAGGAAAGGATGCTGAAGGGAGTCAGCGGTGAGGTGAAGGAGAAGGCATATGGCACAATGGTACGGCAGATGTTAGAATATGCTGCAGCAGTATGGGACCCGTACGTGGAGGTGGAGGTGCGAGAGCTATAGAAGGTACAAAGAAGGGCGGCAAGATGGGTGAAGGGTAGATGGAGAAGACAGAGGCAGGATGGTGAGCACGAAGGGAACTATAGGCCATAAGTGATGATGAAAGAAATGGGATGGAGCTCGTTGAAGGACAGGAGGAAAGTTGAAAGGCTGGTCAAGATGTACAGGATGATGAAAGGAGGGGGAGGGTGGGGAAGGTTACGCTGTGAGCTAAGTAAGGGGATGTTTAGAAGGAGAGGAAACGACAATGAGGAGCTTCAGAGGGTGTGGAGGAGAAAGGAGCGGGGTAGGCAGTCTATGCTTGTGAGGTCTGTGAGGGAGTGGAATGTGTTGAGGGAGGAATTGGTATCTGTGAGGGGGGTTGCAAAGTTCAGGAAGGGCATGGAAGAGGAGTTTAGTCGGGTAGGCGAGAGGTGAGAGAGCTCGCCACCGGACGGTAGCCTAATTGCGGGTGTTGATTACTATTATGTATCAATCTCTTCTGATAGGTACAATGTACACAAGTATATTGTGCAAATCCTTATAAATTAATGAAAGCGACCAAGTGATCTTGTACCCTCTAGTTCTTGTACCGTGGTAAAATTGCTACTAAACGCTGGCACAAATAATTTTAAACTTAATAGTGCCAACAGCGTAACACCTAAACATGCATGGAAGGAGTGTTGTTTCAGATTAGGCTTTGATAAATCTCAATAGCGATTGCAAACCATTACTGCTTCTGAGTAAGCTACAAGGAACACATAAAATAATGTATTATTCAATGGTTCCATGAGCAAGTTATAATTTTTTTTATTACTTATTCTTTTTTAATATAGTAGTTTACAAATTATTTTCAGTGACAAAATTTGAAAAACTATTGGCACTCTCTTTTGGCCACAAGATCATATGTTTTAAGAATGACCAACAAGATTAGTTATGAATTGAATGCAGTTGGTTTGTGTGCTGCCTACCTATTATTTATCTTCCTCTCTATCTGAACTTTTCTTACATAGTGTAGATAAAAAAAAACTGGTTGAATGAAAAACAGTATTCAAAAATATATGACACCAATATATGGATGCCAAATTCAATAAAATTTAAAATTCACTGCTAAAACATTTTTCATAAAAAATTTGTTTACATAAAATGTAATAAATTTTAGGTGTTACTCACTTGTGAATGGCTTCAAACTTCACATGCTCCAAATTTTGTACATCACACGCCAAGTCAACGTTGACTGAAATGTCATCTATACTCAGCATTGCGAACTTGCCATATCCGTTAAGGTAATCATACTTAGGGCGACCATCTTCCACCTTCGACACCTAGGATTGAACAGGTGTAAATAAATGTTGTGCGAAATAATTACAAATGTTGATAATGCCTACTCGTATTATAAAAGTTTTAAGTATCCTCAGAAGTCATGACCTTTCTCGAGATAATTTTTTTAGGTTCTAAAAATTGATTACGATAAAATAGCATTGCACCCCTATATGACACGCAATAAATACAATGAAATACAGTCAGCCTTATGTAACAAAAGTCAGCCAGAAAAATTTTGGACAAAAAATACACTGCATTCGATACAATGTTGATTCCGATGTCTTATAATTTTATTGGTCTTAACTTGATTGTCTACCGAAATGTGGGGCAGTGAAGTAAAAAAAATTGACTGTCAGTGTCTATGCCGTTTACTATCAGCAATATCACGAAAACTCACATACATATCCATTTTTAGCCCACTTACCAAAGACAAGATAGGCTTATGCAATCACCTGAATATATGCCCCTGCCTATAGGCTATTAACGGTAAAGTGAGAACTTATTGAAGCGCTCTCATTTGGAATAATAGTCAATAAATATATTTTATTGTTACCTTAGACGCAAACTTTTGAGTCTGGTGAAATATAAACACTGTGTTTATTACTTACATGGCAATATTTATTTTAAAAAGTGGTGGAAGACTACAAAATGGCTGATGGAAAAAAGTAACTAGGGCTTCAAAAGTGCTCACTTTACCGTGAACAGCCTATAATGACTTTTAAACCCACAAACAGAATTTCACCAAACCACGTCTACATGCAGTATTTAGTAATGACATAGTACTTTTATTTGTTTTGACTATGTTGGGTACTTATTTTCAAAATGGCAGCAAATTTAAACTTTTGGGCACTATGTTATATCTAGGGAACTATTTAACATATTTCAACCAAATTTGATACATTGATAGTGCATGAAATAAGCATTAAAAAGAGAATGCAATAATCTTATTGGTCCAACATTTTGGAAGATAGTGCAAATTTAAATAATAAAGATTTTCCACTATATGTCGGGAAACATTTAGCCATTTTACATAATTTTCTATGTTGACAGTGCATGATGTAAGCATTGAATTTAAAAGCAAATAATGCTATTAGTCCGCCATTTTGGAAGATAGTGTAAATTGAAAAAATAAACTTTCCCATTATATCTTGGGAACCAATTAACACCAAATTTGGTATATTACCTACGCATTATGTAAGCATTGAATTTAGAAAGTAATAACGTTGTTAGTCTGCCATTTTGGAAGATAGTGCAACATGAAAATTAAAGTCTTTACATAAATAATATCTATGTAACTACACAACCAATTCCTGCCATATTTGGCAAATAAGTAATACTACAGTAGGTCATGTTCATATATGCAATTTAAATAGATATGAAACTTATTTTCAAAATGGCGGTAATGCAGATATTTTGGGTTAATTTACAATATCTACAATACCGTTTAATCAGTTTTGACCAAAATTGTTATACTGAAAGTATATTTTACAAGCATCAAATGTGTCAAAACATAGCAGCTTTTGTTTGCCATTTTGTAAAATAGCATCATATGAAAAATAAAGCTTTTTATGTCATATCTCGGGAAACAACAAACATATTCCTAATAAATTTGAAACTTTATTAATACTACAGTGCATCATGTAAACTGACATGTATTAATGGGGGTCAGACTATTTTTTTTTCAAAATGACAGTCACATGAACTTTATAAACTACTATGCTATATCTATAAAACTATGTAACCAACTCCACTTAACTTTGTATGCTGGCAGTTTCTATGCAAGCATCAAATAAGCTAATATATAAACTCATTTGTCAGCTATTTTTTAAAAGATTAAGCTTTTGTGTCCTATCTCAAGAATCAATTCGCTAATATTCACCAAATTCAGGCTAAAATTTAGACTTTTATAGTTCATCTAAATTTGTATGACTTAAGGAGGTAGTCAAATATTTTAAAAAACAACAGCCATTTAAATATTTTAGGTTAGTAAGTCGTATGTACCAAACAACTTCAACAGACTTTAATATGTATCAGTATCTATAACAACCATAGAATGTGCCAATACAGAAATGAAAATAGCACCACATTAGAAACTGGAGCTTCCATATCATGTCCGGGACCAACCAACATATTCCTACCGAACTTTGTACATAAGTAGTGCTACAGTGGGCCATGTTCTAAGTGTGTCTGGGTTTATTTATTTGCAATATGGCAGTCATATAAATAATTAAGATAATTTGTCACATCTATTAAATAATATAACTGCTTTCACTTAAACTCAGTATGCTGAGAGAAGCCATCAAATATGCTTACAAAAATCACATTTTGCTGACTTTTTGTAAAATAGTGCCAGGTGATAAAATGTAACATTCATGCCATATCTCTGGAACCAATCATCAAATTCCCACCAAATTTTGCACACAAGCAGAACTATGGTGGACCATGTAAATTTACATAATTTAAAGGGGTTTTTTTTTCCCCAAAATTATGAAATACAAATTTAGATAATTTAATAATATCTATTGAATAATTTGACAAATATCAAAATCAAACTTTTTATACTGACATTATCTATTACACGCATCAGATATGCCTATACAGAACGCGTTTTTAGGCCTTTCTGTATGATAGTGCCAAACGAGAAACTAAAGGCTTTATGCCATATCTCAATCAGTCAACCTATTTCCACTCAATTCTGCACACAAGTAGCGCTACTGTAAGGTCTTTACAACATACGTGATTTAAGTGATTCACACACATGTTTTTAAAATGATGCCCCCGTTGATATTTGAAGCTGCTAAACCCAGTCCACCAAAACTTTAGACTGATTAACCAAAGTTAATGCTCCAAAACCTACCTCTGTAATGTAGTTGGCGGCACGCCAGCTTACAGAGAGAGACATTCTGTGTTCGAGACCCAGGTAAGGCGCGTGTGTATTTGTAATTGTCTTGCTAATATAGTATTTGTTTCTGATTGCATCTCTAATGGTATCATTATCAACGAGACAACAAGACCCACCTACTATCTAACTTTTTAAAAACTTCATCAAAATTATTTGCATCCATGTAGAGAAAAGTAGGCTGATTAGTTACATTGATAAATTCTTGTTTTTAGTGCAAGCACACTATGATGACCAGCTTTTTCAGACCTGGTTGTTATGGTTGTTAAGAGTTGCCCAAATCTCTAAACTCAATTCAACTCAACTTTTTCAGATTTTCCGTATGGAATACTTCTGACAACTCGTCACGACATCTGACCCCAGTGAAATGATAAAGGAAAGTTGTTATAAAAAAAATACTATACTTAATGTGCAAAAGTTAACATACATCAGTCAACATTTTCTCTGAACATATACAACAAAATATTAGTTGCAACTATAGCTATAATTCAGTGTGATTTGAATTTCTGATTTAATTGAGTTTGAAACAGACGACACCAAAACACACTCAATGAAAAGATAATGCACACATCCCAGCAAGCACTACTTCCAGGAACGAATTTGTAAGTGAATGCCACATGTTGACGTCAATTAACTATCTGTGGTCACCGAGTTTGAGCATCAGAATTAACATACTTGTAATTGTGTACGTGGTAAATTAATGACACTGTGTCTATTAATAGTCAGTTAATTTTCAAAGAAGTCTGAGATACAGGATATGTCCATACGGGATAACGTTTTCAGCCCCAGGATACGGGAAATCCCTTGCAACGTGGGACAGTTGGCAACCCGAAGACACACATAGGAAAATCTGAATGGAAACAATGAAAGAGCAACACTGTTCCCTGCATATTACTCTCTGTGCTTTGCTAAATAAATATTGGATTGTGTAGTCAAAAATTCCTTTGGAGATTATAAGTCTGCACACAAATATGCGTTAGGGGTTAGACCTGCCTGGCGCTTGAAATACATTGCAGAGTGTTTGAAATCCTGGTTTTCTGACAAAACTATTAAACGTGTCCCCAGTGTGTTTACCTATGAAAAGACATCATACCCCACACGAGGACGGAAAAGTACGAGGGAAAATCAATAAATAAGTTACACTTCCACGTTATGGCCATGTATGAAACCACCTATACATACGCAACACGGCTATGACAACATACAATGTAAGTTCACTTTTCCACATAGTCCCCAAGAGACTGTAAACATTTCTCAGAACGGTCAACAACTTTTTGATTCCGGATGCATCAACATCTCCTCCAGCGCTATGTAACCACCCGGAGACACCTGCTTTCACCTCCTCATCGTTGAACCGGTTGCGTAAAGCAATTAAAGAGAAGCGCCGGGGAAAATTGAGCGCAGGTGTGATTTTGTTGCACGATAACGCAACACCTCACACGGCCCGCCAAGCGTCCGAACTGCTGCAGCGATTCAAGTGGGAGGTATGGCAACATCCTCCATACAGTCCAGACTTAGCGCCATGGGGTTTGTCATGTTTTCGGTAAGATGAAAAAGGATTTCGGTGGACGACGATTCCGAAACGATGAGGAGGTGAAAGCAGCTGTCTCTGGGTAGTTACATAGAGCTGGAGGAGATGTCTACGCATCCGGAATCGAAAAGTTGGTTGACCGTTCCGAGAAATGTTTACAGTCTGTTGGGGACTATGTGGAAAAGTGAACTTACATTGTATGTTGTCACTGCCGTGTTACCTATGTATAGGTGGATTCATACATGGCCATAACGTGGAAGTGTGACTTATTTATTGATTTGCCCTCGTACTTTAAAGTTACAATGCAAGCTGTAAATATTATTTTGGAGCCGTCCAATATAGTTCAAAATGGCTTTTTCAGACTGCCGCATATTAAAACATATCGTCAAACTGCGATAGGAGCCTGTATTGAACTTTACTAGAGACTTTTCATCGATAAAATGATAGGGTCATCGCTAAAAATCCCATACGTACACACAGGACTACGAGAACACTGCACTCTAGTTCAGAACCCTATGCATAGGGGTGACGGCGCTCTTGTAATGTGTGCTAGTGTAACCTTTATAGCTCCCGCGTTCCTCTGCCAAAATAGGAGAAAAACGATGCACGCAGGCGGGCCCCTTGAGCATATTAAAACAGAAATACAAAATTCCTGGTCCCCTTCAAACAACTACAGCTTTCCATAACATATTCACTGCTGAAGCTTACAGCTTAAATTGTACTTATGTCAGAGCTGTGCCACATTCACAAAATTATGCTGATGTGCTGAATCACTGATGTGCCGATTCTGTAATGCAAATTCACTGATGTGCTGCCAATGTGTGAAAAAAGCTTTTTGCTTATATTTATGTTGAATTAAAAAATAATTAAAAGAACAGGAATTCAAGTACTCGCAGTGTAGTACTTGTTGACAAGCACATACACACAAAAAAGGACAACACTTTTCTACACATTTATTTTTGAAAAAAGTTGGCATCTTGAAACAGGATGGGTGTTATATTTGTGATTTAGGCTGTTTTGCCGCCCAGCAACATGTGCTGCAGCTGCCGCTACCGCTGCCCGCTGATGCAAATACACAATATGTTTCAAAACAAAAGACTATTTACCTCTTGGTACATCACACCTTCGATGTAAATATACATAAATAAGTTAACATCCCTTTCTTTTTTTTTGTAATTACTGTTTAAAAAGTTATTTCTTTAAGGGAAGCATGAACAGCTTTAACGATAACTTCAGATAAGAACTGCTTGCCTGCCATGGTGGCAGTGTGTTTGCAGACCAACCTGAACGCCTCCCGACCACTCCACCCCACTATCAGTTGTCAGCTTTGATTCTACAAATGCAGTGGCTGGCACTATCCTTGCCACGCACTTATCAGTACGAAAGAAAAACTGTTTATGTTATGATGAACCCTAATGTTTTTAGTCCTTTATTTTTCTCTAAAATCTTAATTTCTAAGTGAAACTGCCACCCCCCTCCCTCCTCCACTACTTTTCAAATTTGTTTCTAAGAAAAAATAAGTGGGTAATACATAAGTAAATACAGTATATTAACTAAAGATGAATTCAAGTGATTCACTGCCAATATCTTATTTTAAAGTTTTTTTAATAAACATAAAAATAATAAAATATGTTTATTTTCTCAGATATACATTATATAATGAACAACGTGATGTAACAGAACTGAGCAAAAAATTAGTATTTTAATTTTTGTACAACTGCGAACAGTAGCTTACAATAAATTTATTTGTTACTGATTTGTTTTACATGATCTGTCCCACCAGTTTTCATATAATGTAAAAATAAAAACTATTTTGCTCTTGAAATAAGTGCTTTTGCTGATGATCATAGTATATTTCTCATCAGTGTATATAAAAATACTCAATACTCAGTAACTTTAGTAAAGTAAAACACAATAATTATGCTATTTTCTGAATAATTTAGCCTCTCAACTTGCTTACCTCAACATCCATCTTCCAGTCAGTCGCAGAGCCGACCGTCAGAATGCTGTTGGCGTTGTAAGTTATGGAGTCTGGATGTTCAAATGAGCAAGAAGCTGCATATCCACTGTCTGTTTTCTCAACGAGCAGATGCACCTTGTATTCATAGGCTGCCCTCTCCGGTATGCACACAAAGTTGATCTGAAATGAAAATGGTATTCCACACTAATGAAAGTTTCCTGGTATACTGTAGGCAGAGACTTCGAGCTTATTTGACATGATACGTTGCTGAGTCTTTGTCAAGACATTGCATTACACCAAAACTAATGCTGAAATATCATTCCTTTGCTAATCGTACAAGGTTGTATTTTACCTACAATCAGCTGTTCATTTGGATGACCAACCTGCAACAAGAAGAGAAAGGATAACAAAACAATTGACAGCTTCAAACAGCTCACTTTGAGTGCATAAACACCACAAGAGATGGAAGCCAGGAAAGGAGACACAAATATGAAGACTGTATTAGTGCATGATGCCTTGCCTCCAGCCCAGCATGACTCCAGACTAAGGGCATGGAGAGGTGTACATGATACCCACTACCCTCTTGCACAGATCCACAGCATGCTGCATACGGGCACACCCCCCCCCCCTCGCGAGCATGTCCATCAAGACAAAGTTAGGGATGGTGCTGCTCGCTGCACCAGCACAATGCACAAGGTGAGTTTATGTTGACAAATGTAAACAATTAGGTCGACCTCTAGAAGAAAAGTCCACAGCAGACGGCAGAGGCAATCACCCCAACACCCTCCCTCTCCAACCCAGTGAATGGTTATGTACAAGACCAGCCAACTGTGCTTGTAGCAGAGTGTATGTGGCTATTGTATGCCAATGTGCCCTTCCCATTCCTTCCGAATAGGCATTCCGCTGCCTTCGGACAGCAGTCATCCCTAGCATATTACTGACACGCTGGCTCCTCATCTACTGCTGGAGCATCAAGGAGAGCCTCCCACACAAAAGATAAGGAAACACTCATTTGTGCTTGGTCAAGGCATGGCATTCCTATATACGCCAACCATCAGGCACTTGCCAACACTAAATTCTCGTTTTTGCTATAGAACACAATAAAGTTTAACTGCAAATCTACACAGCACCTTGTTGACCGTATTTACCTGAACATAAGACTGTGTTTTGTTCCAATGTTTACTTCGAAAAAATTGAGGGCTGTCTTACTTTTGCATACTAAAAATTTTGAGATCAATGCTATTGCTTGAGTAGTAGCAAGTGATAGATTGTCAATTGTTTTTTTAACTGGACGTGTTTTATAACAGAAAAGCCACTGAACAAAATCTTAAAAATATGTATTAAATGACTGTAATTTAGAATTATGAACATACAGGGCTGGAAAAAGAGTGTGAGACTTGCCTAGGTTTCAATGTGTGTGGTTGTTACAACATGCCTGAGAGGCGTATCTGAGCTCATGAGGGATTAAGGTCTTAATAAAAATAAAGGAACAAAATTTGATTTTAATTTATTCACACAGCTATTATTTACAGCATTAATCTCTCTGTCTCCAATATTACTCTTTTTATTTCTCAATAAATGCAGTACTTGATATATATATCCCTCTAATTAAAGTCCTTCCATATGTCTCTGGTTATAGACAATTAACTCACATTCATCATTAACATATGTTCAGTCTGTCTGTTGACATCATTTGAAATGTCTTACACTCACACATTCACTCCAATAGTCCCGACTACCAGTCGCACTCTTCACTGCACCGATGTTCACAGACTCAGATTTTCCTCCTGATGGTCACTTCCGGCACTACTCGTTGCTCTTCTCGCTCGTCGTCTATCGCTCATGGTCGCGCAATAGCCGAAACTCTATACACACTTAGCAATTCTCTGCTCAGAGGCCCAACGTGATTTTATAGTATCGGAAGCCAAGATCTGAACAGGCAAGGAGGATCAAAACCAGAACATTCTTCAGATAAATACCGAAATTCAATCTGCTGAAGGTCAGGAGAGTGCGAGCCACAAAAAGGCGGAATAATGAGCGGCGGCACACGTTGTAACTAAAAACTCTGATAGGATAATGAGTCGCCTGTCATTCAAACATCCCTTAGTGACTCGCCGCCCGCTATCATATCACTACTCTGTCCTCTTCCGCTCGCTCACGTGGGGCAGGTCAGGGGGAAGCGAGCACTAACACTGCCCTCTCCTCAAGTCTGTTCGTTCTTCCAAACAGACTCTGCAACATCCGGACCTTAGTAGAGTGCCAGTCGGTCGATGTGGACAGCCTTTGGCTCCGCCAGAGAGCCCTGACAACAAATCTGAAAGACCACATCATTGATCTTACTCAGAATCCTGTAGAGGCCTTCCCAAAATTTCTGTAGATTAGAGTTCCTTTTTTCACTTCTGTGGGTTGTACAGCCACATGAGTTGTCCTTGAAATACCTTACCCAACATTCTCCTGTCACACCAGGTCTTCATCCTGTCGCTGTATGGTCGTTTGTGCCTTACAGAAGGACTAATCTTTTCATTACCGGTTTGAGGAGATGATGCAACTACAGAATTTCCCCTTACATCTTCCTGAAGACTACATCTACCGATCTGAAAAGTGCTGGCAGTTGCATTGTATGCTGCATGTTATGGCTGGATCCTCGTCCGACGTACCCTGAGGTACTGGTATCACCTGTCGACCGCCTCACTCCCCTTCTCAAGGTCAAGCAGCTGATGCTTTGCCTCCAGATGCACACCATCCTTGGGACTGCTATCTTCATAGTCACTGCTGAGAGGGGCCATCCCATCACTCGTTCCATGACATGAGCTCCTTTCACTGCTATATGGCACACCGTGCACAGGGTGTCTGGATAGAACTCGCAGGTCATTGTGTGCATTTTCCAACTGCTTCGTGAGGTGTGCAGCTTGCAGCATCGGCTCGTCGATGCTGCAAGTTATTTCAGTTATTGGGCATATGCACAAAAGTCACAAATTTCTTGACACAAGTGCTTGCATGTGCTCATCAAAGCCATTTTTTCTTCACCTCGCTGCCTCTTTTCCCATTGCTGCTTCTGTTTATGCTGCTGTGTTGTGGGTAATAGTCTCTCAGGTGCCCGTTTAAAGGGCAGTCTCAGTTGGAATAAACATTACAACAAAGGAGCAACCAGTCCAAAGAAAAGAGACAGTAAAGTCAAGAACGCAACTCATGTCACTTTTTTTTTGTATGTAGCAGCAATAAACTTTAAAGATAGTGGTGAACATGCACACAAATAGGCCTACCGTAACGTTTATTCGGCTCACATTTATTTGCATAGTTACTAGGTTAATTTAATTATTTATTTGAGATTTTCTGGATTGGCTTAGTATTTTGTTGGGATTGTGGCAAATATTCAAATCACAGAGACGTAAGCACGTTACACAATTGTGTTTCAAACACCTACGGCAAAGTTACAAAGATGTGATACATAAACAGATGTGACTTTCTAATAATTAATTTTGTCATAAAAACAGTTTATTGTTAAAACAGGGATGCCCACAGGAGGGGCCCATGATGCAAGCTGCATCATATAAATTTCAGGGGGGAGGGAAGGTGTGTTGGAAGAATGGTTTTAAAAAACCATGTGTTTAAAAGGATTCTTTTGTGTGAGGAAAAGAGCCAGGACTGATTTGGATGGGAGCAAAAAAAAAAAAGCAAGTCGTTGGAAGTACTGGTTATGCCCCCAAAGGTGATGGAGGGTGGTCGAGAGCGGGGGAAAGGGAGGGGCATTGGTCCTGTTTTCCGGAAAACGGCCGGTTTCATCCCAATTCCTCCACACCCGTGTCTAGGTAGGTTCCCGTCAGTCACGTACAGTTCGTGTGAACGTAAACGTCCATTGTTTCGAGTTGTGCGGATCTTGTGTGCATATGTCTTTTTGCGAAAGTGTTTTCCAGGAAAGTTAAAGGTGCAGGTTTTTTGCAAGAATGTAAATGTAATCATGCCTAAACAACAGAAACTTTTTAAGAGCAGATGTCTAGAATTAATGTGCAATGGAATAGTAAGAAAGGACAAGTGGTCGGAACATTGCAAGAAAAAGCACGCCTACAAAACTAAAAATAATTTAAATGTAAAAATACAAAATAATAGAGTTTATCTATGGCGATGGTGAAAGATGGAAGCCTTATGTCAATAATACGGTGTTAAAAGAAGGAAATACATTGGAACAAAAATCGGAGAAGTGAGTTAATTAATGGCATCGTCATTCAGTACTCGGCTGTATAAATGACTATCTAGTTTTTCTCAGATGTTGCTGAGACACCACGTTGGTGTAGCAGCTAGAGCGAAGGCAATCCGGGTTCGATCCTCGGCGGGGTCACTCCCGGATTTTCACATGTTGGAATAGTGCTGGACGATGCCGCTGGCTGGCGGGTTTTCTCTGAGAGCCCACGTTTTCCCCTTTCTGGATTCTGGGGCTGCTCTATATCCACCTAATTTCATCCTCATCTGCTTTCCAGATGATGATGTCGACCGAACCTCTCTCAGACATTGCTTAACTGCTCTGCTCAGTAAAATAGTTTGTTTTCGTCTTTATTGTTGCAACCCTGGAATAATTTGCAGTCTTTTATGTACTTAACGAAAGATCTAAAATATCTGTCTGAAGATGTGTCTGGGATGTTCTTTTAAATCTACTGTTGATAACCATCATGAAAATAGTAGTTGGTTATATAGTAGCTAGTTGATGTTATCTTTGTTCTCACTTCCCTACAACTTTTCCAAATACTACAAACTCCTTCGTAAATAGTTTAAGAATTAATGCGACATGTTGAGACCATTTATTTTATCTGCAATGAATGTAAGTTCTATGTTGTATGGAAGTTTTATCACTCATAATTATAATGCACTGTCACATTTCTCAATGAATGCACAATTTAGGTTAAAATCTTTTAACAGCACCATAGTAATAAATATTTAACAAGGAAATTTTTAATGAAAATTATGGTATATGTTTTAACTTTGAAAATTTAATTGATACAATTTGCATATTTGTATACAGTGCTATGATTTTGCTTGTTATTTCATTTATATACTTCATTTCAGATTTTCAGGAATTTTTTGTTAATTTTAATTTTTTAGCTTAGGGTCAGGTTTAAATTTCTACTTTTTGTGTTTTTGTTGCATAATATGTATAGCAGTCAAGCATTGTTTACTATCATAATATGAACCATTGTCATGGATGTGTTTAAGTATACACATCTAAGAAATTAATTAAACAGTTAAGCTTTGTGCTCGCTCCATGACAAACATGGCTGTATCAGGTGGACTCAGCCAATCATAGAACTAAAGACATTTTATTCTGTCTTGGAAAAATTTTTACACACTATATTATAAAAATGTTGTTGTGAATAAACATTATCATGCATGATTAAACAAGCAAATCATGGTAGAATGAAATATGCCCCTAATCTATGCTGCGGACGTGCGCGCACACAGAGTGCACGAACAACCAGAAAAAAGAGAGTACAAGATTTGAGGGGGGTGGGGGGGGGTTCCTTGCGCCATACTGTCAATGTGGGGTAGGCACTCCTGGTTAAAAAGTATAAATTCGGCACAACCAATATTTGCAATCACACACACATACACACACTCCCAGCATAACGTAAAGGCAACGAACTCTCATACGCAGCGTTCTCGACACACATTACAGTATACTCATTCCTGCTATGCAAACAGATTTATCACAACATCGTACTTCGATCAATCAATCAATCAATCGAGAGAGAGACAGAGAGAAGAGAGAGAGGGGGAAAGGAAGAGAGAGGGAGGGATAGAGGGAGAGAGAGATAACGACAAGCTCCGCTCATTCAAGTTTCTTCCTTAGACAAAAAAAAAAAACACCAGGTCACAGTGGCCTACACACCGTAATTTGCGCTGATATTTTTGACTGTAACAATGAAATATGTTTCCATCAGGGCTACCTAAAAATGTACATATTTCAATAGGCAACGTTAAATTTACTATTAGGATACCAAAAAAATTGGTTAAGACAATATTCTAACTGCAAACAATTTCTTACTAGCCATTGCCAAAACATGGCTGCTCTCACTGTTTTTAATTCGTATTGAATACAAAATAAATATTAGAAGTTATAGGAGATATTAAGAATACAATACTTTAAAGTTAATCACAGTTTTACATATTTGTGGTATACAAGTTATTTAAAAAACAGGTTGACATGTTACCCCTAGGATGATTTTTCAAAGGTTTGTATCAAAACATCCAAAGAAACTGTGAATGGACTATATATGAAACATTCCGTAGCCATCATCTTTACTACCTGTGTGCCTGAGTGTACTTCAGCCCCACAGCTCAGCAAAATCACACACTCTAACCCATGGAGAAAAATATGCTCCATGGGACCAAAAATGCACAGAGCCTGGAAAACTAAGCACCCTGCACTCGTGAGTAAAGTTCAAATACAGAAAAGATGGAGGGGGTAGGTAGCCGCAAAGTGCACATTTATTACACTAGACAAAGCCGAAAAAATACTACGCACCACACTGAGGAACCAGAAGATATGTAAAACAATCATGCGAAGCACTTCCTTCTCCCGTTATGAAAATTCTGGTGGCCAACTTTAGGCATCCAACACCAAGCAGCCAGAGAAACAGCTCCACAATACTCAAATACCTTGTAGATAAAGGTAAGTAACTTTAGCCACTAAAGTTGTGGTGGTCAGGCTACTAGCCTCCCACCAAGGCAAACCAGGTTCAGTTTGCAGAAAGATCGCCTACATTTATGCACGTGGGAAATGTGGCAGATTTTGCTATTGGCTGGCAGGTTCTCGTGGGGCACTCCAGTTTCTCCCATCTTTGCATTCCACCACTGCTCCTTCTTCACCTCTTGTTTCACGCTCACTGGCGCTCGACACTTGGTTGTTAAGGGCCAGTCAAAAAAAACATCTTAACTCAACTTCAGCTACTGAACTGACCGCTGAGAACTAGTAGATTCACAATAACTTCCAAACATTCAAAAATTTCTCATTTGTACTATAAAAACACTCAGAACACATCAGCAAGTGAAAACAAGCTTGTTTATGTCAACCGAGCAGTTTCGTAATCACTGCTCAGTTTCTTCAGTATGCAAGTTTTGCATCCTTCCATCTCATGCATATAATTTAACATCATGAAGCACCTAAAGAATAGTAGCATTACATCAATTTCAGTAGCACTGGGAAATTATTAGAAACCTTAATATGTTGTATTATGAAAATTCTTCACACTAATGTAAACAAAATAAAAAAATAATTACATACTGTACAAACAAGTTTGAACATTAGACTTTTAAACAAGATCCTGAGACAGAACTGCTTTTTATACTCTTCTACTGTCATTATTATAACTAGTTTAGTCAGCAATTATGTTAAAATATATGCAGAATAATAAAATAATTTTTTTGACGATAGATTTCAAAAGTCATTAATCATCCTTATACTATCTATAAATAGATTTTAGATACAAAAAAAAAAATCACCCAATAGCACTGACAAAAGTATTTATTCAGACATTCAGAAAACCTTATTTTATCTGACCAGCAAGTCAACATCTATATGTTTATTTGCATCGTACGAAGGGTTTACCTGGAAAAGTTTGTTGGGCACCAGGCGTACGTCCCCGGAGATGTCATACTGCAGATCGTCTTCGGTGTACGTTCCCCGGAAGAATCGGATCTCAGTCCCACCAGCAGTAAAAGTAGCTCTCACCCTGCCATTTCTGGACCACAGAACAGACAGTGAGCATAGCAGTAAGCCTTGCGTAGGCTGTTCAATGTAAACTGAGCACTTTCAAAAGCCCTGCTTAGAATAGACTTGTGTACACGTTGTGTATTCTTCCAGCATACGTAAAATTAACATTGCCATGGGCCTGATCACGTTATTATTGCATCAGTCAAGAGAAACTGTAAATTATTACAAAAATAAATGTTTTACACATTTAATAATTCTTACACTTATAAACAATCTAAAAAACAAAAAACAAAAAAAAAAAATTTTTGTAACTCTTTACCTAACACTTTAAATTCAACATTAAATCATGGAACTACTTTCCCTTTGTCATTACCAACTTTACTGGGCTCATGTCAGACATTCAACTCAATAAAATACAGTAGAATCCTGTTATAAAATTCCTCCTTATAACATATTCCTATATATAACACTATTATTTTATGGTCGCAGCATATCTCTGTAAGACTCAATGGTTTCATTTCCTGCATACAACATCAGCGTTAGCAGCAACTTGACGCGCCATGGACATCGTCATTAACCCAGTCTAGCCTTGCCACAGCTGCGGCCCCCTCCTAAGAAGTGACCTTAAGCCATGCATGCCACAGGTTGCCCTTGAAGTCCAGGGTTGGCTCAGCCCAGCTGATACATCCTGTCAGACCGCAAACCGCTTCACGCCATAGCGCAATGCTTACCCCTTCGGTCTTCGATTGCGGGAGGAGAAACAAGTCGCCAACTTCAGCCGCCTTTGGCCATCTCCGCCACTTCTTCGCTGCCATCTCTCTGCAATTTCTCTGCTACCCCCACAACCCCATCGCTGGCCCTGTGCTCCGGGTATATATAGATATATATACACAGAAGCCCACAGTTTGAGGCTGTCTCTCGCGGCTCAGTTGTACGGTGTTGCTCTGCCCGAATGCACACTGACTTCATCAGCCATTGCTGTCTCATGTGGCTTAGTAGTAGGATGTTACTCTGCCTGACCAAGCACCGATGCCATAAGCTTCGCTTACCACTAGCTGATTGTTGTCCATCAGTCTAGATCGCCATGCCAGCTTACCGAAACTTTTTGCACTAATCAGCTATCCGGTAGCTCCGCACTTAAGAGTCACGAGTCCGAGTACTGGGGTCACCCTCACTCCCTGCACCGCTGCGTCTACCGAGTCTAGACGTCACTCTGGTTGGCATCCTTGGATCAGCCCTTCAGTTCCTAGTCAGGGTACAGGCTGGTTTATGTGTGTGCACTGTTCAGGCAATAAACAGACATAACCCTAACTTGGTTGAGTTATCACTCACAGCTCGCTGTTCTTCTCTACCTGCTCTCGCTATCTCCTGCTTCATCCACAGAAACTGCAACATTCTTGCAGGAGTAGTCACGAGCTGTAAGCCTCTGTTCCAACCTCACCTTCAGGAAGAACTGTCTCTTCGTGATGCTTGGATCTATTGTAGCGATATCTCATCTTCCTGAGTAACATGAGAGCAGTATTTTTCCTTTGACTATTGTCAACATCTTTAAATACTTTGGTCTGCCGGCGACGTCCCACCCAGCTAACGTAAATGAGGGAGGCCAATAGACAAACCCCTGTTAGGAAGATCCGGCTCTTCATGATGCTTGGATCTATGGCAAAGTCCCGCCTTCCAGAATAACATGACAGTAGTCATCCCTATCCTGCTGCTGACCTCTTCTGCCAAGTGCTTGGGTCTGCCGGCAAAGTCCCGCCCAACCAACATACTTGCTGGAGACCAGTATTCAGGCTTACCTTCCCCAATCCACCAGCCTAACCATACTTCTTCTCAGGCAATGCCTAGCCCTACGGAACACCCGCTGTCCACCTCTCTATATTATTACGCCTTATGCCTTGCCACAGGGCTGGGCAAGAAAAAGCAGCCAAACAGGGGCTAGCACTGGTTGGAGGACTGCAGAGTAGTGAACAAAGTGCCAGCCAAGTCTATACTTGGAAGAAAGAGAGGAAGCGGCTCGGCAGAGGGGAACCACCATCAGCATCCACCAGAGGAAACTGAAATTTGCTTTGGCACGTGCCTCGTGCTATTTTGCCACTGCCTACCATGCCACCAAAGAAGTCAGTAGTTCCAAGTTGGCCTGCAGATGCAGATAAGTTGGTCAGATGCCTGAACTCGGTACCTAGCTACACCTCATCATGATTACCAACTAGGCCTACACTCACTAGCGCACCTCCTCGTATTCAACGCACCATGATAAGAGATTTCAAAACCTGCCAGCTCCACCCCTAATAGAAACCCCGTCAAGTTGACAACACCTGCTTCCCAGNGGGGGGGGGGGGAGAAGCACGCCAGCCAACACTAGAAGCACGCCAGCCAACACTAGAAGCACGCATTAGGTAGGGCGTCAAACTCAAATGCAATTTTTCTCTTAGGTAAATTTTCATCTACACAAACAAAGCAGTAGCCTACAACCGGCTAAAGAAAACATTGTACATTTGGAATGTTGTCAGTAGACATTTTAGAGGTGAAGATCCTGAAAATGACTTAGCTAATGACCAACAGCAGATGAGTGGGCTATCCTCCAGAGTGCACTTAATTGTGCATGCTCATGGGAAACAAGATTAGAATTCAGATCACTGACATTTCTGCATAACTTCAAGGGACTTAAATACATAGTGCTTTCAAATCGCTTTCCGCCTTTGTAATGTTACAGGCGTGCCAGATGGCATTCGTCGAACTATAGCTGGTTTAGCTCAGTTCAGAGCAAGAAATTAAAGATCATAGATAGCGCCAAAAAAGAGAAAAAATTAAATGAAGCTGAAAAACTTTTTAACTGGGTTTCATTATACTATGCAGTTCGGACAGCAGCGACACAAAAATAATCTCCGCCACTACAAACAAGCAAGAACAGGAAACTAATTGTGGTACTGATGAATGTTTGACTGATAACACTCGCATCGTAATAATATTTACGAATATGGGAGAGATAATGAATTCTCTCCTAGAGCCCTGAATCACCCGTCACAATGGCGGAAAGAAATTAAGTAGTTCGCAGGTACAGCAGAAATATGGTGTAAATGAAAGGCAGGTCACCAATCCTACTAGTGTGAGTTAAACTCCGAACTCGTGCATTCTGCACTCATCAAGCATTCGTCAACATCTATTGCAGGACAAAGGCTGTACCCACCCTAAGTATCTACCGAAAGCTTCAATGCACGACTGAAAACTTCCCAATTGCGTGATGCGGTCATGTATAAATACAACACAAACACACTTCTGTGGCTTTGGATCCCTTGCAATACAAGCATAGTTCTAATCACGTTGGCACAGCATGACCATTGCCATATCAACATTCTTCTGCCTTCTCATTTCACTATTTGGACAGTATTGCAATAGCCAACTACGTGTTCACAGCTTACTAGCAAAAGAAAAATGTGCTATATCACCATATGATCGTTGCTACTGTCAAACGACTTGAATTAAATAAATTTTGAAAGTCAAAAATATATAACGCAAATACAAAATCCTATTGCACAAAATAAAAAATATATTACATAAATACAAATTACTATTGCCACAAAGTTTCAAACACTGAATAAGTTACATTAAACACCAAAAGTATAGAAAAAATAAATATTTATTTCCCAAACATATAAATGAATATTACTTGCANGTAAACACAAAGTGGTGTACCTAACAAAATTATGAGTATTTTGGCAGCAAGAAACAAGAGAAGAACAAAAATTGACAAGGTTTTTTTTTAAAGTGAGACAGTAGTTATTTTTTTAAGGAGCTTATTTCTATATTGTATGCTTTCAAAATGTATTATTTTTTTCAACATATATGAAATACTATGTTTTTTAAGGAGTGTAAACTACAAAATGATTTAAATAAATATTGATTGGCTGTTTATACAGAAAAATTAGTATGTTAAATTCCTACAAGTTAAAATAGCACAGATAGTACTTATATTGAAAGTGTTGCGAGAATACTGAAAAAACACGTAAAATGATACAAATAGTGCCGGACATGCTAGCAGCGAAATTACCAAGTCGCCATCTTGAATCACAGTGGCGCCACCAACTACTTGCAGCGTCGCCACGTAGTTGAAGAAATTAGTCCAGGAAGAGATATACACATGTCATTTACACATGTCATTAGGGCCTCGTGTAAATATATACAAGTCTTATCACACAATACGCAACATATCGCCCACCGAGACGGACTGAGGACTTTTGATTGAGTAGAAAGAGTCGTGACACTTACAGTACATATATTCACACTGCATGAATAGAGAAATGGCATATTTACTGGGCTGGAAGACAATATGCCTTGTGCACTAGCCTACACAGCTGTCAGCCACTCTAGCCACACTGTCACGTCCAAGATGAAGCTTCGCAATAGGTCAGCCACTCTAGCCACACTGTCATGTCCAAGATGAAGCTTCACAATTCGAGGCTAGGCACCTGCCAAGAGGTGGCACACATTCTTCCCCAACTAGAACCAAATCTCCAACCTTGAGTGCTGGTTGCTGGGTGTACCACTTGCCCCTCAGTTGCTGCAAGTACTCTGCATACCATCGCTTCCAAAACTGGTTAGCGAGTCCATACACCATTTTCCACCTTCGAGATAATCAGCCCCGGGTCCAAACAATCCAAGCTCACGACTACCCTTGAGGCAAAGAATAATTATATTGTGCACTACGTTAACCTCAAGCAGGCATTGAGTCATGGGTTACGGCTGAAGGTGATACACCGGGTACTGCAATTCAACCAGAAGGCGTGGGTGAAACCTTATATTGACCCGAATACTGAGAAACGCAGGGCAGCTACCAACGGCTTCGAGAAGGACTTTTACCAGCTGATGAAAAATGCTACGTACGGTAAGCTCATGGAGAATAAACGTAAATGCCAGTGCATGGAACTTGTATGCATCGAACTGCATGCTAAGAAACTTATTTCAAAACCAGCTCTCAAATGCATAACTATATATGATGAATCATCATTGGTTAAATTAGATCACAAACATATTACATTTGATAAGCCTATCTACGCTGGCTTCACTGTACTTGACCTGTTGAAGACTCTCATGTATCGCTTCCACTACAATGTCATGCAGGCACGGTATGGCCTGATATACACAGACACCGACTCCTTTGTGGTGGAGATCTGCAGTCCCGACTTCTACAGGGACCTCGCCTCTGACCTGGCACTTATAGCAGAGTTCGACACCAGTGCCTGCCCTCCCACTCATCCCTGCTACTCGTCCGCCAACACAAGGGCGATTGGCAAATTCAAGGATGAGTGCAGTTTGTCGGGCTGAGAGCGAAGCTATATGCCTATACATGCAAGGTTAAAGTAGTGAAGCTAGCCAAATGGATACAGAAGAGTGTTGTGCAAAATACCGTCACCTTACATGATTATAAATGCATATTATTGAACCAGCAAGTAATGAGAGTACAGGTCAACAGCATTAGGTCGCACCATCACGAAGTATAAACACAATGTACTAACAACCTGGCTCTTTCGTGGATGGACGACAAACGTCAAATATATGATGATGGGATACACACAGTCCCTTATGGTTATCATGGATGATGATGATCTGTACACGCGCCTCTAGGGCAGGCATGTATCATCATACATGTGTCTGTCCCCGGGAGAGAGAATGAGGTCGGAATGCATAGTAGGAGCCTCTTGCTTTCCCCGGGCTTGTCAAAGCTGAAGCACTTCCATTCCCCTCTCCCAAAACGAATGATATGTGTGTGATGATTTGCTCCGTTTATGTGTTTTTTTCCAGCGACATATTATACATCATGCAAGAGCCATATTCATCTTGCCACGTATGCTGTTGTTGTTGGTTTTGTTGAGGAATGGTGGCACGCTGTAGCCCATGCAAGAGGTATACTTATCTTGTCAGGCTTGTTACCGATATGTCGTGATGTGTGTGCTATTTCACATTCCACAATCACTCATGCACGTACTTGTGCACGTGATTTGACAACTATGTTGAGCCTCGAACCTGAGAGACTCATACTTATCCTAGTGGGGGTTGTGAGTGTGAAATGGTATTCGTATCACACTAGCACTGTAGTAGTAACTGGTGGTCGAATGGTACTTGCAATTACTTTTTTTTTCAGCGCTGTAACCCCCCCCCCCCCCCCTTTTTTTT